>PVJX010004067.1:0-99483 GCA_004027295.1 Dolichotis patagonum
CCTTCCCTTCCCTTCCCTTCCCTTTCTTTCTTTCTTTCTTTCTTTTTCTTTCTTTCTTTCTTTCTTTCTTTCTTCTTTCTTTCTTTCTTTCTTTCTTTCTTTCTTTCTTTCTCTCTCTCTCTCTCTCTCTCTTTCTTTCTTTCCTTCCTTCTTTCTTTTGACATAACTCAAAAAACTAGGACTAGAGATCTTATTGAATCCAGCTGTTCCCCTTCTTGGTATCTTTCCAAAAGAATTAAAAGCATCGTACCATAGCTATATATGCTCTTCCATGTTTATATCAGCACAGTCTGTAATAGCTAAGTCTTGGAAACAACCCAAATGCCCATCAACTGATGAATGGATAAAAATGATGTGTTTTTTTTTTAAAAAAAAAAAACCTCATTAGTCTTAAAAGATGTACTCCTCAATGCATCCCTCAGCACAGACTCCCACCCCTCCCCCAGAAGGCTTCAGATTCATCCTGCAAAGTTTTCAACTCCTGAGCCTGGAGTCTGCCGGCTAGGATCAGGCAAGATGTGTGTTGTCAGATAAATCACCTTCATTTTTTATCTGCAAAATTAGGGTTTTAAAAGTATTTTCTCTTGAAACTGTAGCATAATTCATAAGAGCACTTATACAAAGTTTGACTCAGCTGCTCAAGAAGAATTTATTGACTCTAAATTTTAGTCTTTTCATTTTGAAGTGACGATAATAAACTGATCCTTTGCTTCTTGTCAGGAACGTTGTAAGGCTTCTTTGATGCTGGTGTGTGAAATCCTCTCCTGGCCACTCTAAACAGATGAATGAAAGTAGACAGATAAAAACATCCAGGCTTTGGGTCTAGAAGGTGTGAATCTGAATCTCATTTCTCCTACTTTGTAGGTGGGAAAACTTCAGTAAGTTCATTACACTATCAGTTTCTTGTTTTGTTGGTTTTTTCTTCTCATTTATAAAGTTTTATGGTGTTAAAATGAGGCCACAATAGTAAAATATTTAGAACTGGCTATTAGTAAATGTACACGAATATGGAGTATTATAATGTCCTGCTACATATCACACACATACGTTGAACCTCTTTCCTGTTCTGATCTCAGTTATGCAGGCAACTGCAATCAATGACTGTCAGAAAATTCTGTCTTCGGGTACCTGTTCTCCTGACCCATGCTCCTTGGTTAAGAATCAAGGCTGATGAATCATCTGAGCTGCAGGCCTTCTGCTCCTCTGAACCTCCTTTTTTTCTTCCTCAGCGGGGGGTGGGATGCTGTGGGGTTATCTGCCTCTTTCCCAGAGATGCTGTTAACTCAGGATTTTCTGCCGCTAAAAATACATAGCTTGAGATTCAAGGTGAACTAGATGCATTGATTTTCAACTAAGACAAACAGGAAAAGGAAGAAAAGTGTTGTTCAGGGGCCTCCACTTGGAGTTTGGGTGGAGGGGGAGTTAAATTTTCATTTGAAATAATTTTAAAATGTAATTCGTTGGATGTTCTAACTGGGTTGATTGACAGGTGTTAGTAGAGATTCACCAGGGATGCCTTCTTGATGAGCAGGGGCCAAGTATTCCTCAGTAGAAGAGACAATCTCTGTACTATCATTAAGGAGTTAACCACCCTTCAACCTTTTCATATTTCTGCCCTGATGATTTCTGGGCTTTGAAGGTGGCGGAGGGCTGGGATCCAAAAACACTGAGAACTCTCTTTCCAGGGGACTTCTATGAGTCATGACTTCTGAGTTAAAACTGTAAGATGTAACATTTCTCTTTCCAACAATCATGACATGTAACACAGGAGCCACATTTTGCCTTGTTCTGCATTTTTCACAATGAATGCATAGCATATATTGAGAAGATGGAAAAGACGAAGAAATGAAAACACTATAAAGAAAATGTTAACAGGGCTTGATATATTTAGTGAACATAAACAAATGAATATGAGGCTATGTGTAGATGGTATGTATGGAAATATCTCGAAAATTTCCCAGTGTTAAGAACTGACACCAGCTGATCATCTTGCACAGGCAAAAGGCTAAGTGCTTTCTATAAATCATTTCCAATAATCCTCACCAATAAGGTAATAGGCTACAGAGTAATACTTCCATTTTAAATACGAGAATACTGAAGCTAAAGAGGAATTTGTGGCTTGTCCAAGCTGATATAGACAGGAAATGAGGAAGGAATGCTCAGAACACCCGGTTAAATTCAAGTCTCTGTATAGAAAAGTAAGTTCTCTCTGCTCAGGGAAAACAAGAGCTTCAGTCCAGGTTTCAGCAATGTACAATTTGTCTCTGTAGCTTCATTGATCTGTAGCACTTACGAAACTGATAGAAATGTAAACCCCCAGACCAACTCCAGATACACAAATCAGAATCTCTGGATTCTGTAATTTTGGTTTTAACCATCCCTCTGCATGATTCTGCTGGCTCATGTGGTTTCAATAACACTGGTGAAGTCCACTCTCCTAGAATCAAAATAAATTACCCATATTCTCAGAACAGACAATGATTTGAAATGAGGTTTGTCATTCTCTAAATACCTAATGTTGAGTAAGATTATTTCTCCAAAAGAATAAATTCCTCAAGTGTCTGAGCTTTGGCTCTCTCAGCTGTCAATTGAAGCAGTCTGACACTGTGATTAATGATGAAGTTCTAGAAATCAACAACATCTCTCCATTTTGCTAGCTATGCCTTTTGGGAAATTTATTAATCTTTTGTGGGTTCTAGTTTCTTATCTTCTAAATGCTCATTCAGGCTGTTAGGACAAAGAAAGAGAAACTGTGTATTATGTGCTTTTGCATAGAACCTGGCATAGAATAGATGTTTAATAAATGGTGAATATGTCATGGATATTAATGAATCATTCTTTTTTCCTCTCTAGATAAAACAGAGTATCTGTATTCAGTGCCAGGAGCATAGTAGGTACCCAATAAACGTTCAGTTCAATTTTGTTCCTTCTGAGAGAGGCTGCTTTTATTCCTCGTGGCAGGAAAGTACCTCCCAAACTGGTCTTTCACCTTCTGGGTTTTCTCCCTGCAGCCAACTCTCTTAATGTCAAATAGTGAATATGAATCCTGGGGAAATAAATTCCAAAGCTATTGTAATGGAAAGAGTTAGCTTCAGTCAACTTTAGCATTAAACTCGCAATAATAAAGTCTGCTCCATAAAGAAGTCTCCTGGCAGGCCCTTTTTCCTAAGAAGCCAGGTCGTTAACTGTGCCCCCTGAAGACGCGCCTCCCTTCTCTCCCTGCCCCCCACCACATGCCTTTCTGTGCGGTGCCAGCTTTTCCCTCTTCGGAAGCTTCGGAGAGTCACTGCTTCCCACTTGGTAAAATAGCTATTTAATTAGATGCTTAATTATTTTTGAACCAACAACAATATTTTGCTGAATACTGTAATTGCCTTTTCCATTTTGTGAGAAAATTGAATGCGGAGAAGCGTGTGAATCTGTCACGTCAGTGCGCCACCTGGAAAATCAGCGGGCTCAACACTAAAGGCTGTGGATCCCTTTGCAATCACGTCTAATACCTCAACTCTTAGCAGTAGGTTTTGAGGGTTCTCTGAACGCAGTTCCAAGGAATAATTCTCTGTGTATAATTTGGCTGTTAAAATAAAAGGGAATAATGAAAGTAAAGCTAAGACAGGCGTGGGTTCTCTACAAGGACCTGACAGTTACTAACAACGTATTCTTGCAACACAATAGCACCGTTCCCTTCATTTTAGAGGACACGTGTCTGAACTGAGAACAACAATATGGCATACACCTTTAGTCACTGAGTGATTTAAAAGACATCACAAGAAGAAATAGCCAACACTTAGTAGGTGTTCAATAAAAAAGAGCCTTCCCTTTGTCCAAACAGATGTCTCCGAGGCATAGATTTTAGCATGTAAGAGAAACAATCCCAAGTAAAACAAAAGAAAATGAGAGAACGATTCTCCCAGAATTTGCTGAAATGAAGTCAAGCTCAAAATAATTAAAGTGAAGTCATTCTGGTTCTTCATCCATCCGTGCTTATCACGCAGTTCATTGTCACACTTCTCCTGCGTTGTCTCTGCACTTTTTGTCTCCTACCCATGGCAGATAGCGCTTCTGACAAATTGCTGTTTCCATGAATCACAAGGCTGTTAATCCCACCTTGTCGCCTTAAAACACATCATTGCGTTTCACATGATGCTGTGCTTTCTTTACAAATCTTTTAGTTGCCTAGTTACTGGCCTAATATTGATAATACCTTCTGCATGTGTATTTACCCTGCATTCTCTGCAGACTGGAGGGTCCCCAAAGCACTCTGTGCTCCAAGCAGCTCTCCGTGGTTTGTCTTCCTTCAGTTTACTCTGCCCAGGGCTCTATTTTGCCACCCCCTGCACAGGTATCAAAACATGAGGTATGGTATATAACCATAAATACATATACATAAATGCATACAATTTCCCTTGTTTATTCTCTAATGGAGAAAGAAGGTATGCTTTAAAAAGTCAGATAACATCTCAACCCTGCTCAACAACTCCCTGTGGCTATTTTTGATATTGTAAGTGGATTCTGGAGTCTGCTGTGGCTCCCAAGTCCCTGCCTGCTCCTCCCGGCTTCCTCCTGGCTACAGAGGTTCCCATTCGCTCTACCCCAGCCATTTTTTCCCACAGTATTCTCACTCTGATGGGGCCCTGACCTTGTTGCTATGAGGCGTAAACCTTCTGTGTGGTTTTAATTCTCACTGTTGTGCTGCTTGCTAACAGCCCTTCTTTATCCCATGCATTGGTTCATCCAAAAGATTAAAGCTTTCCATTTCCTATCACAGCAGCACATTTTCCTGATGCATACTAGGCTGTGGGATTGTAGATTTCTTATATTATTGTCCAATCTCTCCTTCATTTATATACATCCTGGAATATAAGTGAGACTTAGTTCACTGTTACATTATTATAGTCTTATAGGATCCTACTGTGAAGTAAATAAAAATAGTGAGAAAATTCAGGAATAATTGAGGTACTAAGATTTTTTGCAGTTAAAAAAAATAAGAAGCTCAACTTTATGGTCCACTATTTCCCAAACATATTGATCCACCAAATTCTTTTCTACTCGTCACATATTTGCATAATTTTTAATCTTCCGACCATAAAGAAAGCACTGACAGGGCAAAAGAAAGACTTCAAAGCATTTAATTGTCTTCTCCTTGATAGATGAGAACTTTGTACCCTCTGCCTGAATTCAGAAAGCCTGTGGAACAGTTTTATGCAATGGAGGTGGTAGAGATGGTATTATATCACAGTCTGGGAGGAGGTTAAGAAACTGGCACCATTTACTTTTTATCACTGGCACCCTGATCTTCCACAAAAGAAGTCAAGGCACACATAAACAGATTTACAGCCTCCTGGATTCACAGGGCACCTCCCTGCTGGCCATGCTCCCAGGACACTGGACATTTGAGAGAAGGTGCCTTGAGCTCTCCAAACCTGCAAACCCACCTGCTAAATACTACCAAGTGACCTCTGTTGGTTGCACATGGAATAGGAGGACCTGTCACCCAGCCCTGCCTATTCCTCAATTGCAAAATCAAGAAATTCAAAACAGTGACTGCAGTTTTAAAACAACCTACATGCATTTAGGTTTTGGGCACTTTTTATACAACAATAGATAATTGTGGTGCAGAAGAAACACACAGTCTTCTTTTGTTCCAAAGGAAACACTACGGCCTAGAGAGAGTATCCTTATACCCACAGTTGCTTTTTATAACAGCCCTGCGACCAGAGACCACATCTTCGCCATTGTATAGGGTGTTCTTTGCATTCTTAAGGAGACTTTGGTGTCTGTCTAAGTCTCTGTTCCCTTTTTTTTCACATGAGCTGTTCTGACTGACGACCTGGCTCACTAGGTTAGGTGCTCACACACGAGCTGTTCCTTTCAGATCAAACTGACGTTTATTGAGCACATTCTGGGTGTTAAGCCACAGGACTGGGACTGTTTACATACTCATTTCATTCAGTCTCTCCAGCCACAGGGTTTCTTTGGAAACCCAGGCTGTGCTGACAAGCAAAGAGGGATGTCATCGAAGCTAGAAAATGAAAGGCAAGTCCAGCCAGAGTGCAAATTGACCAGAATATATTTCATTCTCCTGGCTGTGAGGCCTCGCGCTTTTGAATGAATATGTGCTTAACTATTTATAATTGACCTTTGCACAAAGGAACATGAAATTTTTATAGCCCAAAGCTTCATTTATTAACTTTACTGGAGTGAAAAATATTGCTGTTTGCCATAAATTTATACCAGGACAAACAATATATATGCTAATTAGTAGTCATGCCATCATCTGCGCACTGTTGTGTTGGCCGGCTGTTTCCAACCAGCAAACTAGCAGAATGCAATCGACAAATGACAATTGAATCGCTTGATACTTGCTGTTCAAACAGTGAAGTCTGGAGTGGTGAATTAATGGTGTTCATTATAACAAGTCCATTTCCTTTTCATTTCCTTTATAAATTAGTCCAGGTAACATGCTGAGTCCCTTCAAGAATGGCTCCTCGGGACCTGCTGAGAGACACCTGCAAAACTCACAATTCAGCAGAATCCCTCCAGTTCCCACCCTGCCGTTTTCTTGTTCTTTCTGGAGTCTCACAAACTCACTGGTGCTTCAGGCTTGGAAGGAGCCCTGGAGAGCATCTCTGCTCCTTTACAGAGAAGGGGAAGAGGCTGAGGGATGCTACACAAGGTGCCCAAGGTTACCCAGAAAGCATCAGAGTCAGAGCTCATGAGTGATTCTCACTGAGGATAAGACTGGGAGAGTTTTTATAAATCATTTTATACTCCCCACGTCAAAACTGAGGGTCAGAGAACCAGTCAAATATTGTGCCCTTGGTGAAGCTTGGTCATCCTACACAGAGCCTGCAATTTTGTTTTGCTTATTTGACCATCCAGTGATTCATAGATGTTTACTAGGTATCTACTAGGCAGCAGGTGCTTGAGATAAAATCATTTTCCAAAGCACTAAGTCCCTTCCCTCAAGGAATATGAACCACAAAGACAGAGACAAATATTAAATGAATTGTGATATAATTAAATACTAGTAAGGAGTGACGGACACTGCCAGTACTATGAATGTAGCAACAAGGAATGTGGTCTTGTTCAGCTAGCTCGATAGCACATGTGAATTGAGGTCTGAATGATGAATTAGGACTTCTGGGTAAATTGTATTAAGTTGATTGGTAAAACATAGTCTAGAGAGATGGAATGGCATAAAACAAAAAGGGCTTGTGATAGACAAAAGCTTGATCCACTGCAAGAAATCAATGAAAGGCTGCTGTAGATGTATGTACCTAATAATGGAGAGAATAGTTTATGATGAGTCCAATACTAATGGCTCTAGTTCAACCATTCTGAACTTTCTGGCTTTTCGTTCCTCATCCCAAGGTACAGAGCAAGTAAACTCTTCAAAAGATATGGAAACAGCAGTAGGAAAATAGAACACTTTGTCTCCATTGTAGTAAACACGGCATTGATTGGCTGTGCTGTTCTCAAAGGCTGTATCCTTAATTGTACCAGAAGAACTGAAATCACGTCCATTTCTACTTCCTGTTTACAGCGCCTACTTTTGTTTTTGGCATATGAGGATAGTCCTGGCACCAAGAAAAAGACCTCTTTCTCACCATCGCCTGCACAGTGCCGGCAGAGAGGTCTGCTGTTTCATCCTCGGATCACACGGGTTGCTCCTGTTCCTCTCTGTTGTGACATAAGTGTGAAGATGGAACACATGCCAAAGCCACCCTCTCCGCTGATGTAACCTGCTTTATTTCTGAAGCTAAGTTTCCTTCCGAATGCGCCCCTCCTCCCTAAATTTATAAACTATAGCCTTCTGAAAGTTTCTGGGACAGTTTCTACTTTTCAATAAATTAAGCTAATGAAACTGTTTTCCCAGGCTTTTTCTTTCTTGCCTTCCTTCCTTCCTCCCTTTCTTTCTTCCTTCCTTTTTTCCTTCCTTCTCTTCCTTTTTGCCTTGAACTCAAATACAATGACTGTGAATTGATACACATTAGGAAAGAGCCAAGAGCACTGTCCACGTAAAAGCACATCAGCCTCTCTCTCATTCGCTGTCTGTCTGTCTGTCTCTCTATATATATGATATAGATATAGATATAGATATAGATGATGCAGATATGATAGATATGTTTGCACTGAGCTACATTTCCTAGACATTTTTACTTTAATTTTTTTAGAAATTTTGAGACAGGTCCTGCTCAGTTGTAAAACTGCATAGGCTGGGCTTGAACAGATCTTGCCTCTGCTAACATAATGCTGGTATTCTAGATATTCATCAATATGTCTGGTTTTATTGTGTTTTTAAAGTTATCACTAACTCTGGAAAGTTGTTTGGCAATAATAATAATAATAATAATAATAATTAAATGACTCTCTGTAATGAGGACTTTTTGCTATTTGCAAGTCACAACCCCAACTTGGACAAAGCTCAAATGTAGTACTTATCATATAATGTAAAACTTAAATGCTGTGCTGCCTCCATTCACAAATTTAATTCACTTCATGGTTCTGGGGAACTTGGCTGCATTTGTTTTCCTCATACAGTATGGAGTTTGCAGACCCAAGCAAAATTTGCAGAAGTGAACGGTTGGAGAGAAGAAGCATGTGTGAATCTAGGTATTACTTTACACTCTTCTCAGTTTTTTAAAAGTTTATTTTAAAGAGAATAAAACCAAACAAAACAGAATAAAGCTAATCAGACCAGAACAATGAAAGTTATACAGGACTTCAAAATAAGATAATAAGAAATCAACAATGTTTACCATAATGTCTGGTGTTTTCTTTAAACTGGCTACCCATACCATTGGACAAAATAAAATCAAACAAAACAAAACAGAATAAAACCAATCAAAAGTATTAAAGTATAGTTTAAAGAGATATACTTAAAGAAATATACTTTAAAGTATATACTTAAAAAATATACATTAAAATATATTTTAAACAAAATAAAACACAATAAATCCAATCAACACAAAATTGTGAAAGCCATACAGGATTTCAAAACAGGATAATAGGAAATCAACAGTGGTTACCGTAATGTCTGTTGTTATCATCAAAATTGTTGCCCATACAATCAGACATAATAAAATCAAACAATCCAAAAGAATAAAATCAATCAAAACACAACATAGAATAAAATAAAACAATAAAAGAGAACAAAACAAACTAGTGGGAATATTGGATTTCACAAACAACACAGAAGAAAATCCCTCATGTTTGCTACATTGCATATTATTTTCCTCCTAATAGATGTTCAGATTACTGACACTAGGCATCAAAGTCAGTAAGACAAGCATTAAGTTGTTATCAGCTCAGCCTATTTTCCAAATTAGCCGATTGCTTACAGGGTGGCAGGGTTTGGGAAGTGTTCTTGTTTCCCAACCCTAGTGCCAGTTGGCTCATTAGAAGGGTGAATTGGCTTCTTATTACTCCTCCAGGCCCAGCCTGGTTTCTATTCTCTTTCCAATTCAATCATGTTCTTCCAAGAGAGTTAAGTTTTGTTTTATTTTTGTGTGTGTGTGTGTGTGTTTTTCTTTTTCACCATTTACTCTCTGTTATGGTTTGGATATATATGTTTCCCCAAAGTCTCATGTATCCAGAAGTGGGGCTTTGAGAAGGACATTGGGTCATGGGGTACTAAATTCATGAGTAGATTAACCCGCAGGGAGTTCATAGCTGGAGTGTGTTGATAGGAGGTGGGGTCGAATGGAAGAGGCAGATCACTGGGCGTGTGACTGGGAAGTGTGCACTGTACTCTTGTTCTACATGCCTCCTCTCACTCTGCTGCCTGGCTATCTGTGGTTGAACAGCTTTCTTCACCGCGTCCTTCTGCTCTGCCATTTCTGCTGTGAAGCCAGCTGACCAAGGACTGAAAGAGTGAGCCAAAACACACCTCTCCTGCTTAATGTTGAAAGTGTAGGAAAGAGACACGTTCTTCATTTTTAAAAATGTATATTCAAATGATAGAGAGAAGAAGAGAGAGAAAAAAAATAATGTTGCCCAAAGGAGTTTGTATCTTGTACTATGAAACATACATGGATAAAACAATAACTCCATATATCATTTTGTTGAGCTAAAGGGACAAGATCTGTGTTCCAAGTTCAATCATGCCACAGTGAAATCTTATCTTGGACCTCTAATAGTTTTTTTTCTTTTTTCTTTTCTTTTCTTTTTTTTTTTTCAAAATGAGTGGGTTTAGATAACTTCTAATTTAGGACTCTTCAAAAGATACCTCCCAAACTACCTGTATCTAAGTTACTGATAAGGATTGTTAAATTCAGATTCCTGAATTGCACCTGGTACTAAATCAGAGACTGAGAACCAAAGTCTGGCATCAATATTCTCCTAGAGTTGGGGCCCTACAGTTTGAGGACGATTGTGAGGCTCTGTTCTTGATTTAGCCTTCTCTGATTTACTTGGAGCTGATTTCTTGTTTATTTGATAATCTAGAAAAAAATATACAAAACTCATGTTTTGAGGCATTATTTTCATTGACTTAAAAAGATGAAGAGACAAAACCTCTGTGCAGCTGGGAACCCTAGCTCCTCCTGAACCAAAGCTGCAGTTTAGTGACATTTGTTGGATTACATTGCAGGAACTTCCACAGTGTTTGCTGCTGGAGCTGTTCACAGTGTTGTCAAAATACCCTCTGTGCATATGTATCAGTGCGGATGTGTGTTTGGACACATGCATGCCTGTGGATAAATATATGCATGGCCACATATGGATGTGCACGTGGGCGTATGTGTGCCCATGTGCTGAGGCATTTACTACTGTATTCACTGGGGCTGAGCATGAATGTCTTTATGTGGCTATGTGTGCTTATAAACGCCCAGGTTGCTGCACCTCTGTGCTTGCACATTCATATGAGCACACACATACTGGTGTGTACCTACATTTTAAAATACTGTTTGGTGTCAATTCCAGGTTGAGTCTTGAATAGAAAACAGTAATCCTCCTTCTTCAGTAGTCTTAAGGCATGGGGACTTAGAAACTGGGTGGTTTGCAGGGGCTAAGCTCAGGGTACTGATATCACATGGTTTCCTGGAATGTTTTATTTTGAAGACTTTTTTTGATACAGAGAACAGAACACAGGAATTCTGCTCCCAGAATAATTGATAATTCTGTGGGTGGTCATGAGCGAGTCATGTTATTGCTGTGTGCCTCAGTTTCCCCTTTTTCCCACAATCTCAGGGGTCTCTACTCAACTCTATATGATAATTTTGATAGTTTCTATGTATCTCTTTTCTTCAGAATATTAACCTATTTTTGATACTGGAATGTGCATCTTACACAGTACTATTTTTCTGATGTCTAAGTGTGTGTCTAAAAATTCCCAGTGGTAGTGAGGAAGATGATAATGACAGTAATAACATTACCATTACTGAGTCTTACTTTGTAACAGCACTTTCACGCACTTTACAGGGATCATTTTATTTCATGTAATAAGTAACAACATTCTCCACATTATAAAATGACATCAATTAAATAAATTAATTAACCTCTCCATGGCTTGACAGTGAGGAATTCACAGCCTTGAATTCAAATCTAGATCTTTTAATCTGAGTCACCATCATGCCTTAATGCCCTGTAAAGCACAACAGAATGATACATTAATGAAAATATTTTGGCAAATGAAACATTCACTATGGTTGATGGAAGAAAAAGGCTTAGGATCAAATTCAGAAAGGTATATTTTTAATGCTGCAAGGAAACACAAATGTACCAAAAAAATGAATTAGGTATAAATTATGAAATTTTAGACCTAAGTAGGTAAAGTGACTTGTGCAAAATGACAAAATTTTATATATATATATATATATATATATATATATATATAACCTGAACACACAGTTTTCTCATTCTATTATCAATTCTTTCTGTCATACAAAAGACAGAAAAACCTCAAGGTTACTTTGCAGTATCTGTAACAATGAAGAAAATCAGTGGAAATCTGCTCTACACCCACCTGAGTCACAATTGTCATCATTTTTGTTACAGTGCACTGCTTTTTACCTCTGATTTCTAAAAATTCCCAAATTCAGCAGACAGACACCAGGACAGGATAATTAAACACCCTTAAGTGCCTCTCACAACTCCACATGAATCCAGGAGACAGAGCTCTCTTGGGCCAATCGCCTCATTCTCCCAAAGTGCCCCTTCTTATAATTAAAAATTAAACCATTTTCCAATGAAATAATTTTGTTCATTCTTCTTGCTCCCGCTCCAGTGCCTGTGGCACTAGCTAAATTTCGAATTAAATAATTCAGCTGCAATACATTTAAAATAGATCACATTTGGTGCTGCACTTCCAATTGGCTGCAAAATCAGGCCAATTGAGCAAGATTCCTGTGGATGTCACCCACCAAGGTTGTACAAGGCCTGTGATGCCCTTAATGAAGCCTGGATACATCTTCTTTCCCTTTTGTCTCCTCTTTTTGGCTCGAGTAACAAAACCTCTTTTTAAAAAATCCATTTTGTCTCCTCTTTATCCCTTAGTGCTTTTTTTCCTACTGTTTGATCAAAAGCTGCCTTGAAAAAAAAAAACAGAATCCTCCATTTTGCTTTTCTGTTGGGCTCTCTGCTTGCTTTCAACATCTGGTTACTTGCTAAGGTAAAAGAGACGCATTATAATATATCTCTTTCCATGCCCTGCAAAGGAGGCAGAAGGCAGACTAGACTAAGTGAATATGCAGTTTTGAAAGCTGTCTCCTTCTGGACCTGCTGATTTTCATGTGGTTCAGATTACCAGGATCTCAGAACCATTATTTTACTTGAAAGATAAGATTGTAACAACAGCTTTTCCTCTAATGGCCCTTATCGGAGAAACCAGCAAACAGCAAGGAATACAGGGCCAAAGCACCCCGGGTGGATTGCTGGGATAGGTTTAACATTTCAGTATGTGATCTTGATGGAGCCATGTAACAGTTCTGGACCTCAGTTTCCTTAGTTGAACTCTCCCCTGCCTGCACATCTTGATATGTTTATCTACCCTTGAACGCACAAGCAAAAGAAGAACTTGCATTGTGCGTGAATTTCAGGGAAGGCCAATTAGGATTGCAAGTTGATAAAGGAGAGCCAAAGGGCCAGGGAGTTAGCTCAGTGGCATAAGCGCCTGTCTGTCAAGCTTGAGGTCATGAGTTCAATCCCCGGTACCAAAAATAAATAAATTAAATTGAATGAATAAAGGAGAGCCATGCAAAGAATAATGATAGTTTGGTGAGAGTAGAGATAGTGCTTTTCCAACACATTCAGTATCTGTTGAGCAAAGAAACTCCCATTTTACTGCTGCCCCAAAGGGAAAATAGATTTCTCATTTCTCTACACTTTCATTTGCTCTCTTCTTCCAAGGATGGGGTTTTACTTAATCAATCTGAAAGATTCCAAATGAGCTATTCTCAGGCCCTGTATATTTTGGAGTCCGTCTAATCTTGGGGCACAAGAACTGCATTTTCTAGCAGTGAGCGCAGAGGGGTGGCGGCCCCCCTGAAGGGATCTTGTAGTTGTTTTGTTTAAAAAATAACAATGTGGAAAATTCATGGGTGAATTTAATGCTCACATGCTGTTAACCATTGTGGTTGCCCACAAGGGCGGGACACATTGATGCCCATAATGGGGGGGTACGTTTGGTGCAAAGGTGAAGTGAAGGCAACCCTGAATGATTGCTCTCTGCTTTTCTTCCAGATACCCATTCAACAATGAATGTGAAATGTGGAATGTCTGATCTTCACTGCTATGTGTTTTGAATCTCACTGCTCAATAAGTTCTTAATATTATAGAGGAAAAGGCAATGCTATTTCATAATATCTAAAGCTCTTTTTCCCCCTGTAGAGACTTGAAAAAAGATACAAAATGTCAGTACAGAGAAAGGATAGGTTGGCTCTTTGAAGCTGTAAGGAACTGCTTAGGACCAAGGGAAGATATTGTAGGGAAACATTTCAACAATTGATAGAGGGGAGCCCTCCTGATGTGGTCAGCTGTCCACCTCAAAGGGTGTTCAGCAAGGGTCACTACTGTGCCTTTCAAGGCACTGATTGATTTGAATTTATGTAGAAGGGATCTTACAATTTTGGAGCATTTGGGGGGAATATCTCCAGTTCCTGTTTCACAGGTACAAGCTCTGTTTCTTCTTGCATATGATTTCCTCTGTGGTAGAGGCCAGATCAGTGTGATCTTGAATAATTAATGGTTGCATTTGTCACTTGTGGTGGCACACTTACACAAGGAAAACATAAGTTTTAAATGCTTTACTAAAGACTCCCTGGATGTCTTCTCCCTGTCCCTTCTTTTCCCTGTCAATGTCCTGGAAAGGGACACACACACACACACACACACACACTGCTGTGAATGCACATATGGGAAGGCAACTTACTTTTCCTATTTATTCTTATGTACCTGAGACATAAAGCCCCCTTAGAGCAAACAAAAAGTTAAGTTAAAAAAGATGCAAGGCCACTAAGAGGAAAAGCAGTCTAGGTAAGAGAGATTGCCATGTCACGAGACCCACAGTGTTCGGACCCACCTACAAGATACTCACAAAGGAAAACGGAAGATTGAGATCTCCACTGTGCAATGTGGATTATGGAAATGTGGCAGACACCTGAGTTAATGACTGAGGGAGAGACTAAAGGAGACCTTCTTCAAGCATCACATATTGTCACTAATTAGCTTGGTCAACTTACAGTCAGGGGCTCATGCTTAATTCTACTAAATGATAAGCTCCTAATATCTTTATGGTCATAGCAGGATCCAGTAGGTCGGCATTCAGAGATAAAGGGAGCCTTACAGCCATGGAAATGTTAGGCTTACAGTCCTTGAGGCGGACTGGTCCATCCTGACTCTGCACTGTTCTTCAGTACCATAGTGGTTAACAGCATGTGAGCATTAAATTCACCCATGAATTTTCCACATTGTTATTTTTTAAACTAAACAACCACAAGATCCACAGTCAGTGGTGAAAGGTTGAGAGCAGGCAGGTGGCAAACCAATTTGTTCGTGAATTCTGCATCTGAGGTGTTAAAACTGTCATGCTTTTGTTTGCAGGTTTGTAGATCTAAAAAGAAAGTGCAAGGTAATTTGGAGAAAGGTACAAAATGGGAAGTGTCCCTGTCCTGAATAAGACTCTTTAGTTAACTTATAATTTGCTTAATAAGCAAAATATGGGAAAGAGTTTCAGCTCTGGTAGAGGTAGACCTCACTTGAGGACTTTTGTACTTAGTAGTTCTGTGTTTCTAGATAATTCACTTACACCTTGCTACTTAGTTTTTTCATCCATACTAATTGCATTTCATATACCTGGCTTTAATTGCAAAATGAATAAATACCAAAATACTATAAAATATGATAAGCTATAATCTCTAGAGTTTTTAGAGTATTGTAAGATTTCTGTAGTTAAACAAAACTTATGAGACTCATCTAGGAAAAGCCCTGCTGAGACTAGATATAAATAAACCAAAAAGCAGTCTACAGAAATAAAATTATTGTTTAATTGTGTTACATAGTATTTTCAAAATCTAATATTACCTTTGAACTCCGGTCTTCTGAGAGTCTCACTTAATGTCCCATTTCACTTTCTGTGAAAGTTCAAGGCCATGTGAAGACAGAATTGTTATTTAGGCAAAATAATTGAGTATGGAGTATGAACTGGGATGACACTGAAGCCTGGGAATGCACTGAAGGTCATAAAGTACCACCCATCCAATATTTTCACTTCATAAGTTTTCCCAAGTCTATTCTTGATTTGGATCAGTGAGCATTGAACTCTTGGATTCTTTTCTTTAATGGAACAGCAGTTCACTAATCTGACTTTTAGACAAGCATCTAGGGTGAGTGTGAACCACATAAGAATTCAGCATTCACATCACTCAGTTTAAAACCGTAGATTCCTGAGCCCCAGTCAGACCTAGGCTAGGAACACGATATTCTCATTAACAGCAGTTTTCCCTGGGGGGAATTTCATCTGCACTAATGTTTAAAAAGCAGCCGTTGAAATAAAACTCAATGTCATACCATTTCGAACTCCTTTGGATTTGTGTCCCCTTGTTTAGTTGAAGCAAGGTGCCCACTAGAAGAAAAATAAAGGAGAAAACCAGATCCATGAACCAAAATTGACTCCTCGCTGCCATAGATAAGCCTCACCCCCTGCGCAATTCTCCAAGGCTCGTGGGCAGAGCGGAGCAGAACTGGCCTGTCCACATGTCCACTGTTCCAGTGTAACTCTAAGGGGGCTTCAGGTACACACACAGATGCCCCTCTGAACTGGCCCATCTAAAGCCAAAGCTGTTGGAGTGAAACATAAAATATCACTGAGTTGATTTAATGGCCTTTAAACATCCCTCCTGAGTGGCTGGGGAGCTCCCTGTCTGTGTCCCTATGCACGGCTGTGCTCGTAAAGCTGTCACCATTATGTGCTACCCACCATCCTGATAGCATGCGGTCACACATCAAAAGGGGTGCAGTTCCTGAAGGGTTCCATGTGCAGCTGTGGCAGCCTTAGCCCTAGGCCACATCTTGCCTCCTTTTCAGTGATGGGAATCGCATCTCACACCTCAGCATGCCTCTATGCAAATACTAGATTTGTCTCTTTTAATTCCGAATGATTATTTCTCCTCTTGGTTGCAACCAGAATCTGAACTGATTCCAAATGTTTCTTGGTTCTGCCTTAGCACTCCTGTTGAGTGACTCTCTCACGTCTGTAAATTTGTTAGAATATTTTTGTGGACATTGTTCTAGAGAATTGCTGTCCATTAAGCACATGATGCAAGACATAAAGGTGAGCTGTATATGGAATTTGAATTTTATAGTAGCTTCACATAAGGAAGTAAGAGCAAGCAAGTGAAATGAGCTTTTAAAATATTTAATAGAACATTTTATTTAAACCAATGAATGCACAATATTATTTTGACCTGGAATCAATATAAAATTGTTTATAAAGTACTTTATTTTTTTACTAGATCATTGAACCTGATATTTATTTTATAATTATGGTGTGTTTCAATTTGAAGGAGCCACCTTTCATGTGATGTCCTGCCATACAGGACAGTAAAGGCCCAGCCCGATTGAAGTAAACAGAGTAGCTAACAATTCTCTTGTCCATTTATTCAAACACATATGAAGCACAGACTGCACAGAAGACATAGTGGGGAGTCCTAGATTACAGAGATAAAGGACATCTAATATCTCTGTCCTGGAATTCATAGTCAATTAAGAGTGACATACAGTAAACAAGGAGAAGGAGAAATTGACAAAATAATTTCAACCAACCGTAAAGAGTATAAATAATGGAAAAGGTTGATATGATAATAGAGTATCTCAGAAAGAGAAAAGAACTGGTTATATCAATTTATAAAGGATTGAGCCTCAGAACCAAAAAGCAAATGACAAAAAATTCATATATTTATTTAGCTCTCTCTGTGTGTGTGTGTGTGTGTGTGTGTGTGTGTGTGGTGTACTGGATATTGAATTTAAAGCCTTTGCACTGAATTATATCCCTGACCTTTTTTTTTTTAAATTTTGAGGCCGAGGCTCACACAATCACTAAATGGTTCAGGCTGGGCTGACCTTGAGATATTCCTGTTTTTGTCGCAGAAATTACAATATTTTTTTGCTTGATTATCTTCACAACAACACAAAACTTCTTAGGACCTACAAGGTGATACACGGCATTTTTAACAGATTTTATGGTGTATGAATAAGCACCAGGCTGCAGTGAAAATTAGACTTTTGATCCTAAGCTATCAGGAAATAGGCCCTCAGGAATGAAAAGTATCTCATCCTCAGTAGCTGCTCAACTTTAGTAGCTGTTCAATGGATGTTGATGCCTGGACAAGTCAATAGAGGAGTATCAACCTTTTATTTAGCTTGGATTTGAAATTCAAAAATACATGGGTAAGCAGAAAAATATTGATTCTATTTTTTTGTTTGTTTTTATGACTGTACGGTTTATTCTGATCTCTTGAAGAGAAAGCATGATGTCTATAGTCACAATAATCCAGCAGATGAATCTACATAGTATATCAGTCTGTTTTCCTGTTATAGGGACAAACCACATGTAACTTACAAGTTAGTAGAACAGAGATTTATTGTTGACTCACAGCTTCAGAGGGTTCAATCCATGGCGAGGGGCAGCTCCAGTGCAGAAACACTATGGCAAAAGTCATGGAAAAGCAAAGCTGTTTAGTCTGTGGAAGCCAGGAAGCAGCACACAGGGAAAGCATGCCAGTGACAGATGCCACCCAGAGCCATGCTGCCACTGGTCCACCTTCAAGTGGACCCTTGGTTCTTAATGGCATATTTGGCTAGGAACTACAATCAATCCAATGATGAGTGCAGTGTCCCTGTGACCTAATCACTTCTCCAGGAGTCTCTCATTCATTCGAATTGACAGTTAAGATTAACTAGCGTACCAGTGGAGTGGAAAAACGAAGATTTTTTTTTTATCTGTGTAGTCACTTTTTATTCCTCTTTTATTCATACGAAAAGAAAGCAGGGTTCAGAAAATATGTGCTCTTAAGTACCCATTATCATATATGAAAATATATTACCTATGAATTTCATATATACAATGTTTGAAAATATATTTTCAGGTAATATATGAGAATGTCAGGGCTTTGTATCACATATGATTTGCCAAGATATACCGAAATGAAATATAATTAAGAATTTAACTGCTACAGATTTTGTATTTCAAATAAGTTAGAGCTAATGCGTTGTGCTGTTGTTGCTGGTGCTTTTTATTTTAAAGAAATATAGTCTTGTATAAAACTATGGAGAGATCATGGCTCAACTGATCAATATTTCCAGAACACTAAAAGGTGATTTAGGAGAAGGGTCACCTATCAGAGTATATTTTTATTGCAGTCAACTCTGGCTCATTAAAGAACAAAGATATTTCTTGAAATTGTGTTTACTGTGTTTATCCATTTTTAGTACTTCCCTTTACCTTCTTCAGTCCTTTGTGACTTTGATCTTGCTAACTACAGTTCTGTCAATAACAATTGTGGAAATGGTCAGTTTTCCCATTGCTGGAAAAAATACTCTACGCCTGCAAGTGAAAGGGAGAGATGTTTATTTGACGCAGAGTTTTGGGAGATTTTATCACGGTTGTCTGGCTCCCAAGTAGGAACAGCGAACTTAAAGGGCACAGCCAAACAAAGGCAATTAGTTCTTGGAAGCTGGAAGCAGAGCAGGGGACCAGCACCAAGCACCAGAATAGGCAAGGGAGCAGATATGAACTTCAAAGTCCACCTTCACAACTCACTCAGACAAAATGAAAGTAAGTTTTCTGAATTTATTTGGCTGGTTTCAAGGCAATCGAGCTGACAGTCTAGCTTAACTGACACAATTGCTGACATATTTTACCCACTTTAAATGAACAATTTCATTTTTTACCCAATACAGTTTTCTTAGTTTGTAAAAATGTGTTATCCCAATAGAAATCATGGTTAGTAACTGTAAATATTTGCCCAGGATTACTAATAATTCTCAAATTTTTAAATATCTCAGGATTCATTGATAGTTTTAAAATTTGTAGTAATTCTGTGTTAATTTTCTATTTTTGTTTCAGCAAATTACCCTGAGCTTAGTGGCTTACAGTGACATTGCTAAAAAGCTATTCAACATATCTGTAGTCTGAATTCTGCTTTATATTCAGTTGATTTGTGTTTCTATCTCTGTATTAATACCACACCACTTTAATTAGGGTAGCTTACTTTAATCTCTGTAGAAACACATCAGTGGTAAGTTTTTGCGCCACTCATCAAATACAATTTAAAAATCTTACAAGAAGAGAAATACCTATTATTTTTTGTATAAGACATATGTCTTAGTTTTCTCATTCCTGAGACAAAATTCATGACAACTAAAGTTAAAGGAGGAAAGATTTATTTGGCTTACAGTTTGTAGAGGTTTCAGTCTACAGTTGGAAAAGTGGCATGCAGACAGACATCGCAGAAGAGAAAAAGAACATGGCAGGCAGAAGGTAGCAAAACAAGCAAGCAAGCAAGCAGGCAAGGGATAAAACAAGTCTCTTTGTGCCCCTTATATTGTATTCAGGATACTAGGATTAGTGTGGTACCAAATCAATCAGTATACTGATTTAGTAATTACCCATCCTTAGTCCTAGCACCCATAATCCTAGATTTGCACCATGTATCAATCAAACATTCCATATTCAGTCACCTCTGAATAAACACCACCTGTAACTATATGAGACTTTGGAGGGATATTTAGACACAAGTCATAACAGGGTAAACGTCATAATTTTGTGTACAGTACTTTTTCTTTGTATGCAGTATTGTTTCTTTGTCAAAAGACATGTTGAAATCTTTTATTATTTCCTATCTATTTATAAAACTTTCTTTAGAGATTCATTTACATAGATTGGCTAACAACAAATTATCTTAGTTTTTCTCGAGTGGAAAATATCAATTCATATTCATTTGTATAACAATTTTAGCTAGGTTTAAGATTCTGGGTTGCCAATTCTTTCATTTCAACATTTGAAAAATAGTGTGTAATTCCTTTCTCAGCTCCATAATGAAAATGCTGTCACTTAAATTGTTTTGCTTTTATAAGTAAAATGCATTTTTCTCTTATTTTTGCAAGATTTTGTCTTACAGTTTCAAAAAATTCATTATAATATGTTTTGGTATGGTGTATTTGAGTTTATTCTGTTTGGAATTTGCTCAGCTAATTGAATATGAACATTAATATGCTAACAAAGGTTAGAAGTTTCCAGTCATCAAATTTTTGAATAATCATTTAATCAGACTATTTTCTACTGTTTTTGGAAAAGCTGATAACAGAAATGTTAAGACCTTTCTTAAAATTTCCCAAATCTCTGAAGCTTTGTCATATTTTCAAATCTATTTTCTTGTTAAGCTTAGATTTCTTTTATCTTCTAGTTTACTGATACTTCCTTGGCTCCTCCTTTTTATCTATCATGTTAACCATTAGTTGAGCTATTTTATTTATTTACTTTCAGATTTAAAATTTAAATTTAGTTCTTCTTTAAATTTTCAGTTTCCTCAATGAGACCTCATTTTTCCAAATATTTTAGCCATGTTCCTGGTTTTACATTGAAACAATCTTTCATCATGTCTCTTTTAAAGTCATTCCCAGATAAATCTATGATATATTTTTTGGATTAAGATCTTCTTGTTCTTTATGTGAAGTCATTTTCTGTCGAATTCAAATTTTGTGGTAGTATGAGAATCTGAATCTTACTTATTTAAATCTTTTTAACTTTTTTTTTTTTCCTAACAGTGCTTCACGAGGAGGAGGAGCTACTGCTAGACGGAGGAAGAAGTCTAGATTTTCTGCTTGGCCGCCACTGACACCGAGGGTAGAGTGCTTCATGTCACTGCTCTTTATCGTACCTGTGATGCCAACTAGGCTGGGTAGTAGGGAAAATCTGACCTTCCACACTGGGCCTTCTTTTCTTTCTTTCATTGAGGAGCACTAGAGATATTTCATAACTGTAGTGGGGGTGTGGAAGCACAGACTGTTCTGTGGTCTCCATGACACCATGAGTTGGGGGGATCTTTGTCAGGGAAAGTGATACATGTCTTAAAATGCGTTCTTCTGACACCACTTCAATAAGGGCATTGTGGTGTCTCTTCACAACCTCATGGGCATCAAAGTGTGAGTTCCCCAGGCTGCTGTTTTGTTGTTATACAGCAGTCATTCTTTACAAGGTTGTGTGTGTCTGTACGTGTTGTAAAACTGCCATCTTCCTGGTTGTTTACAAGGAAAAGCAGGATATTATATTGGATTTTCTTCTCTTTGCTCATTGGTAGCCTTGCATTGTCAGCTTCTTCAGTTTAACTCTGTGATATGTGAACAAGAGCCCAAAGAACTAACTACCCTGCCACTCCTGTGCTTCCAAGGCCTTCTTGCAATCAATCAGTTTTCTCGTGTTCATTTTATAATTAATGCTCATGGCTATTCACTCTGATGTCCATTTGCATAAGGAAAGTTTTAGTGGAACTGCTATGCCCTTTTATTTACATTTGTCAGCATATTGTTTATGGCTGTTTTCACTCTACAATTGTAGAACTGGGCAGTACTAACAGAGTCCACAGTGTTAGCAAAGTCTAAAATACTTTGTTTCTTTACAGAAAAGAAAAAGTCTGTGGGCTCCATGCTGCTATAGAACAGTCTCTAGAACTTACGAAGAACCCTTTGTTATCCAACTCACTTGAAAAACTATCTAATTAGGAAGATTGATAAATGGAACATATGTTGGACCTACATAATTAGAATTCAGAGATCTTATTAATACAGAAGAAGGGAAATTTGATATTAAAGAAAACTAGCTGTCTTTTGCACTCAGTATGGCAAAACTGCTTCTCTCTTGAAATCTTCCAGTAGCTATTAAAAAAAGCCAAAATCAACAAAAATTAGTTTTATGGAAAACAACTAAGCAACTGATTAATAAAATCACAACAAAGAAACATTATGAATAACCAATCAAACACTGTCCATATTATATCACATCTTCATGTTTACATTCAGCTGTAGCACATATAGTCTTTGGGAAATCTTGTAATTAACAGAACTACTGAACTTTGTTAAAACATTTCCCAAACTCACTTAATCAACACCTTCTATTACTCTTGAGTTTTAAAATCTACACTTACAATATTCTTTACTAAGAATATGAAGAGGATATTTGTATGTTGTATTTTTTTTCAGAGTTCACACGACTAATTTGAGTTCTTTGATAATTTCTGGCTGAATAAACTCTATTTAATGTCTATACTCAGTATTTCTCAAACTTATTTGACCACAAAATCATTTTCTTTACACAAACCTTACTCAAATCCCTGGCTCTGACATACATTGGATAAATGATTTTATGAAGGCCATTATTAAATTTTATTTTATATTTCTATTAGGTAAAATAATTTAGTCACTTTAAAGCCATGAGTTTTACAACTTATTTTTATTAACCTACTATGGGGTGTTATGATGACTGACATTACCTACTAAAAATGATTAACTTTTCAAAATTATTAATTATTAACAAATATTAATGAAATGTGCATACTTAAATATTATTATATGGCATAGAAATGCCATTCATGAAATATACTCAGTGTATATGTTTCCTTCTCCCTTTTTTACCAAGAGAAAATAGCTATGTCTTATTTTATCACCCACAATAATAATGATAATAGCCACCATTTATTGATTTTTCTCCTCTATGCCAAATTGATTACATATATTTCATCTTCATAAAAGCCTCATGGAATAAATATTATGATCTTTGGCTATCAAAGTTGAATACAAGTTTCAGAGGGCTAAAGCTACATGCTCCAAAATCATACACCCAATAATTCAAACAGCGGTTTCTCCACTTCTCACACTATCACTGTTTTATCATTTATTTTAAAATATGTTGTATATGGTGCTTGCATCCACTGGTCCAGGATAAGTAGCTCAATTGCTCTCTGCCAAGCTGGCTCAACTACGAGAACAGATGCCAGCTTCGATTCAAACAGATTCTCTGTAGATAGAGAATCCTCTTTTCTCTCTTAGCCTGTTAAATCAGAAGAAGTGGGACAACTTGGGCTTGTCAGTGTGGTTGTTTATCTTGCCTGTTTATCAACCTTCAACTTCTGTATCTTGCCCCTGAAAAGGACATCTTGTCCTCCTGAGTCTTATGGCCATTGATCCCTCAGCTTAAATCCTAAGAGATAACCAGCATATCAATAAAATCCCTACTGTTAGCTGTCTGTCTGTATCATCAAAGCTATCAAGATGGAAGACAGGATGAGGGCCCAGAATCAACAGGATTTGGTGCCTGCTTAGTGGGCAAGAAGATATTGAATGAAAAACACGACTCAGTGGTGACCCTGTGTTTGTCTGTGTTGTGGGTCTCTATGTATGAAAAACTGGGATAAGGAACAGTGTATTTAATGATAACAATAATGCTGCTGCTTACAGATGTATAGAAATATAACATTTGTTGAGAGCTTACTACTTATCAGGCCCTATTTTGATAACTCTATTAAGTAATTTAATTCTTGCATGTTTTAAGAGTATTGTAACCATTTTTTATTATCTAATATAAAAACTAAAGTAGGGGAGAATGAAGCAGCTAGCATGAGGTACAATTTTAGAAGAGGAATGAATATAGAGGTTGATACTGTGTTTGAGTCCCTGGGAGGAACAGGACATCCAATCAATGAATCCAGTCGGAGTTCTCTAACTCATCATGTATGCTCAATTTCACATAATTAATGAAAGTGAGAAGTGGTAAACTTGTATCTGTGCTAGCGTTGCTCTCAAGAGTAGTCTTCTGACCTGAGATATCCCCTAACTGCAAAGCAGGATTAACAAATAACCCATCGCTCTCTGAGGTGTTCTCAGAACTAAATCAGCTAAAGTATGTGAAATGCTTGGCCTATATTAGACTTCCAAAGACTCCTTCTCTCCTGCCTCATCTCTTTTCTCCTTCATCTCTCCCAGCACAGAAATAGCTGCGAAAAGCAAATAAATAGACTGTGATAATGTTTTATAAATATAACCTCATTTATTTATAAACCTTTTTATACCACTTTAGATTATAAAATATATTTTCAGTGTACAGAAATAAACACAAATTGAAGAAAATAAAATCACATTTGATACTAATACTTTTGAGCTTTTTCCTTCTTCCTCTTATTTTGGTTAATTAATTAATTTCACATAAAGCTTTTAATACTTTCCTAGTGATTTTTATATATCTTCGTGATTATTTCTTTAGGCCAAATTATCTGAATTGGCATTTGGAGTTCAGTTTAGGATTTTTAATGTACATCTAACTTGTTTCCCTGTAAAGTATTGATTTAACTAATGTGTAAGACATTTGAGGAAATCATTGTCATTTGCTTGACATCTTTCTTTATAAATCATTTATGTCTTTTACATCTTCCAGGACTGTGTTATGTGCTAAAGGAAGCCTAATGAACAAAGTAGTAAGTAGAAATGTTATCATTTTCTATTTTAATAACAGCAGAAAAAATTCTTGTAATATTTTTCCAGGGAATAAAAGTTTGATTCAAAACACTGTGATAATTATGAAGTCCACTGAGTACTCTTATGTAAGAAAAGACCATTTCTGCCAAACATCTAAAATAGTGGAAGAAAAATATACTGTGGATATGGGAGTTTGCTATCAAACAGAGCTTTGTGGATATGACGAATTCTCCGTTTCCATTTTAGAAAATTCTGAATGATCTTTCTTTAAGATTTATTTTGTTTACTTAATAACAAAATCCTGGTTTAATTCTGGTTTATGTTTATGGAAGGTATATTCTGCTTCCCTACAACAAAAAGGATTGCCTGTTTCAAATTTGTAGTGTGACACTGGGCAATGGACTTACTTGTACCAGACCTAAGTTTCAATCTCTGAGAGACGTGGATGGCGTCGCTTGATTGTCTGGTCTCTATCAGCTTTGTCTACTCCGGCTGTCCTTAACTTCTTCACACCTTCCAGGCATCATTCGGAGTCCATATCCAGGGTGCCTCTCCCAACCCCAAATGGCGGATCATTCCATGTGACTCATTTTTACTGGTCTTACAGTTGTCTTCCTCAGTGTTAGATCCTCATAGTATCCAACTATTAGCTCTATTCAAGTGCTTACCATTAATTAAGCATCTCATTCCTCTTAGTGTTATTCATACTGAAATCAAATACATATTGGGAGTAAATTTTTGGGCTGTTTCTGCTCTAAACCTATATGGCCATTTTCACAGTGTTTTGCGGCAGCTCCTACTGTGTCCAGCATGAGCTAGATTCTCAGAATAGAATGACAGAAAGAATAGCAATGGACGAATGAAATGTGTGAGCAGATATATACAATTTCAAAACAAGCACCATCCTCCAGTCCTTGATATGGCTTCAAAAGATTACTTCTGATGACTTTTACACATAAGGCTTGAGATTTCCAGACCAGAATAATATTCTGAGCTTTCCCCTATACTCCAATCTTCAAAACAGCTCCAGCCAGCAAGCCCTAGGCAAGCAAAGTATTATTAAACTCCTTAAGGCACTGCATTTATTTTGACCAACATACTGTTTCAGAGTAACATGAGAGACTCTAACTGCCTGGGAGAACAAAAAGAGAAAAGAAGAGGGGACTTGTTTTTGTTCATGACAGCAATCACACACTTATTACTTACATACACGGGCCAGTGATTTTGGAACAATTTTTGTCTTTTAACTGATAGTAAAAAGACAGGGGAAGAAAGGGATAGATGCATTATTTGGGAGATTTATGGAAGCATGAACAAACCCAGGATAAGGTATAAACAAGCAAGTCATAGTGTTTTTAAGAGCTGCTCCACTTGCTGGCTTTGGAGAAAGCCTTGCTGTAGCTCACCCTAAATGGGGGATGGGTTTGAGCACTGTAACTGCTCTATTTCAATCTGAACTCCTTGGGGATTATTCTAAAGAGGCCAGCGAGGCAGTATAATCATACCGCTGCAAGTGACTGCTCCTTCTGTGCTTGGCAGGATGCAAGCACAAACCTGTCTCGGGTCACCACTAACTCTCTATTAGCTCGCTTTTCAGATGGATGAGGGCAGTTGGAAGGTAGGATAGTTCACCTTCTCCTTTCCTCACCCTTCTTGCATCTTTAGCAAGCAGCCAGATTGGGGAAGCAGCATTACACAGACTAAGGTGCTGGGAGGTGCCCTGGGGCTTTGGAACACTGGGTTCTGGGCCTCTGGCAAATCATCTTCAGTAGCTAAATTTAGAAAACCATAGCTTCCCTATGCATTCTCCCTACTTTGCTTCTGCTCCAGTTCTATCCACTGCTAAAACTCATATATTAAATGTGTGCTTTTTGCCTCTCCTACTTTGTGATTTATTTAATTCTTCTTTTCTCAAAGTTGTGTTGACCATAGTGATTAACCACATTGCTTAAAATATTGTGACATTGGCCCATTGATTATAGGATAAAGACCAAACAGTTTAACATGATTTGAACCATGTTTCTCCTTTTCTTAATTTACTTTTCTAGGCTCAATTCTATCTTCATCTCATTGTTCTTAACGTCTTTCAGTTTCTGAAATGTAACTTATTATTTATCCTTTCTAAACATTTGCACAGTTCCTTTTGTGGGGAGAGCTCACAACTATTTTATGAATTGGCTGTATTAATATTTCTGTTTTACACATGGGACACCGAAGTTCATGGATTGTAAATGCTTTCCGTGAAATTAACACATTATGAAGTGCACCTTTGAAATCAGAATAGCTGACACAGGGGCTGAACTCTTACTCACTCTTCCACACTGCTTTATGAAGAATAAATGTCACAGAAAATATAGGATGTTAGAGCTGAAGAAACATAAGAAAACAAGTAATCTTATTTCTTCATTTTATAGATGAGGACACTAAACCCCAAGGAGAAGAAACTTTTCTTCAAATAGGAAGAGATTTTCTTTTCCTTATCACAATGAAAAACTCCAGGGTCAGCTATTTCCATCCTTGCAAATAAGCAAGGGGGAAGAGTATAATCCATATATGGAAAGTGAATGGAAAGTGAAAGGCTGTGATAGATTAAATGTGTGCACTGAAATATTTTCTGTAAATTATGCATCCACACTCTTTGTCATAGGACTTTACAATGTCCTCTATAGGGCGCAGAGTATTGTTCTATAATATGAATTAGGGACATGGTCATAATACTAACTTTTCTGTCACTGGGATACAAGGCATGGCACCCACAATTTACAGGAAGAGAGGTTTAATCTGCCATATGACTCAAAGAATTCAGTCCATGATCATCTTGCCTCAAAGAAATACTGACAGGAAGCACATGAAGAAACAAAACTACTCAGTTTATGGTGGCCAGGAAGCACAACCGAGCAGCAGTGGTGGAGAGGAACAGACAGTGATCATAGGTAATTCCCAAGGCCAGGACTCCATGACCCACCCCCAAGCAACCAGGAGTGTGCTTTACTAGTTCTAATCCAATGAAAATGACAAATCAGGATTAACTCTCATCATGGGATTTGTTTTGTTCAGTGGACTATGAGCAGAATAAAGTGAGAAGAGACAAAAATGTGATTATACAGACTAACTTGTTCTCCTGTGCCTGTGCGATTTTCCAGTGGAAACAGGCTTCACAATGCTGATTCAAGGTGCAGATGCCTGCAGCAGACCAAACTCATACTGGAATCCTATGAAGTGACCCCCTGTACCTGAAGACCAAAACAGAACTGATAGCGCCGATTCACGGAGAAGTCAGTGAGAGCAAGAGCTGTGTGTGGCTCAGCCACTAATCTTTGCGGTAGTTCGTAATTACATTGTCATGATGGCACTAGGCAAATAATACAATACATAATTTATTTTTGCACCCTGTACCTTAAATTGGACCACTGTGATCATTTCACATTCTCCAAAAAACCATTTATTTGTTAAAGTTTCAAAAATGGGATATTTGAAGAAAGATAAGTAACAATGAATAGCTTTTTAGAAATTGTTTCTTTTTGGTTAAAAAATGCTAATTCTTTTGTTCAAGGTTTACAATGCTATGCTGTGATATATGATTATATGTTAACAAAATGACACAAATAAAGGTCATGCAGTCATGCATCACTTACCTATTATTTTAAGATTAATGTTCAAAATCCACTTTATTAAATCATGTTTGAGTACAGAATACATTTTTACTATAGTTATTCTGACATATATTATCTTTATGAATTTGTGGAAGGTGTGGAAAGTAGTGATTTGGGATTTTAGGAAAAACATTTGCCTTAGAGAGTATATGAACTCTCCTTAAAGCCTAGTGACAAAAAACCTGATTTCTTGTGAGATACTCAGATACACAGCATAACAAGGCACCCTACAGAGGCAGTAGAATGGGAGACTGAAACGTGTTTCTTAAGAGCAGTCTTGTAATAATTTTGTTAAAGTACAATGGTGATAACTCTTATATTTTATTTATATTTTGTGGACTATTTTGTAATTTTTTGGCATGTGTTCAAGGCTATCTCCACTACTAGCAAGTTAATATGATAAAGATTTAAACACATTTCTTCAAAATCAAGGTCAGCATTTTGTTCATTTTAGATGATAAGGTCATATATATAGGAATCGCTAATTTTAGGTGTGTTAATCATCTCTGCTTCTATACGGTCCTGAGTTTTAAAATAAATACAAAGACAACATGGTAGGAATAAAGTAATTAATAACTTCTCAAGGAACTGATATTGCAGTTGGTTGTGGCACTGTTGGTAAAGTTTGAGATTGTGCACGGGAACTTCCAGTAAAGTTTAAATAAGACATTCTCTTCTATTCTACAACCTCCCTACCTTTATAAATCTTAGGGTATTTTGATAGCTGTTTAAAGGAAATCAAGAAAAAGGGACAATAACATGGCTCAGTTTGCCTGTCACACCATATGAAACAGAAAGAGAAACACAGGAGAGAAGACTTGCTTACCAGAAGTGTTTCAAGTGCTTTTGATCTCAATGAGTACATAAGAAGTATGTTATCCTGCATTTAAGGTACAGTAATCCTGCCCAGTGAGGAATGTAGCCTCTACTCCCACTGATTTGCCCCATTGCCCATGTCAGATTATCACAGAAATATGGGCATGATGTATTTCTTTTTCTATACCATGAATTACTAACTGTGCTGGATCCAAATGGTCTATCAAGAATATTTGTTCAATGAACAAAAACTTGTGCTACAGACATGGGAGGTCAGCACAAAAGAAGTAATGATTCACAAACTGGAAGCAGGGATGATCTATCTGGAGGCTTCAGAAATGCCCATACATCGGTTGATCAACAAGAAGTACTGCATTTCGTGTGTTAGGGCTTGGTGATGTGAAGGCAAATGAGATGCAGTTTCCACCCCCAAGTGAGTTCATGGTCTGGGGAACCACAGAATCAGTACATGGATGACTGTGACATAGAACATCATGGAGCCAGAACAGGAAGCTATGGAGGTGGAAAAGAGAGGTTAACCTTGGTTCGCATGTGTGAAGACTTCTAGAGAAGGCAAAATGTAAGCTGGGTATGGAGGAAAAACAAAGACAGACAGCTTGGAAGAGGAAACAGCAAGACCAAACAAGAAGGCTTATGCTTTAGTGGTTTTTTGGGGGGGGAGATGTCATAACAAAATATCTTGAGTGAGTAATTTATTAATAGCAGAAATGAATTGCCCACAGCTCTGGAGTCAGCCATGTCCAAGATCAAGGCACTTAAGCTCCCTTGGGCATCTTTGGTAAGAGCACTAATCCTTTTCATGAAGGATTCGTCCTCATGACATAATCACTCCCTAAGGCTCCACTTCTTCTATATTCCATTGCATTGAGGATTTGGGAGGAGCATAACTATTCATATGATAGCAACTCGCACAACTTCAGCATGTTTAGAAAATAAATATAAAAATCTGGATGGTTTGAATGTAGGTTGTGCAAGTGTATGTTGAGGTATGGATTTGGGGGCAAACGTTATAAACCTAGACAATTAAAAGCTGCAAGTGCTGTCCAGGCCAAAGGTAGAGGACATAGAACAAGTAGTGGCATAGAGTTCCAAAATAAAAAATACATCTTCAAGAATGAGGCAGTGATACACATAATTTTAATAAAAATAATAGACGATAGCTACGGACTTAAATGTTTGATATTTAATACAATGCTCGCATTGTATTCTCCTTGTGTCTCTGAAGTAAATACATTATTTTTTATTTTGCATAGAAGAAAGTACAGTTCAGAGAGATTGAGTGACTTGCCCAAATCACAGAGCAACACCAGCCCAGCACTTCACCTAACACAGATGCTTTTAACCTATAACTCCTGAAACTGTAAAATGCAATTTAATAATAGGCAAGATATAGAGAGGCAGAGATGGGGATTATATAAATTTATAAAAAAAAACCCACGGCACTGGCTACTTCCAGAGTTCTAAGGTGCCTACCCCATGGGGAGTTTGAAAAATTACAGCGATTATAAAATGGATCCCCAGGTGTCCACACTCGCCTCCCTAATGCATTCCCCCAGTAGAGCTTGCTGTCATCTATTCCAGGAGACAGATATTCACCCTGAACTTGTAAAGAGCAATTTATAAAATGTTTTCAGAAAAAAATAAACCCTCATACCTGAAGCTGGTGGTTGGGCAAACGAGGACAGGGAATAGTTTATTATTATTCTTTAATTTTCCAAAAATGGTGCAGAGTTTCATCACATTTATAATAAAAGTCACTGATATAATAAAAGCATCTCATCACATCAGCAGTCATTTCTACAAATAGAGCATTGACGCTTTCAATATTAACATGTGTTATAAATGTCATTGATATATTAAGACTGTTCAGACTGTCTATCTAAAAATAGAGGTAAAGCCACAGGGGAGAAGGAGGGACACACAGAATGAACTAAGTCGATCAGAAGAAAAGGAATGCATTCTTGCAAAATTAAGTCTTCTGTTTGTGAACAATGCAGGTAAACACCTGAAGCTGATTCATGGTTTCAATTTGACTCACTAGCACAGCATAATTCGTATAGGAAAAGGAGGCAAGGAAAGCCCTAAAAAGGAAGGAGGCAAAGACGCAGAGATAGACAAATATATGTGGAACTCAGTGATTTTAATATTGGAAAAGACCCAGAAATTGTGTTCTCTAACCATCTTTCTTTATAGCCTGGGAAATTAAGCCATGGGAAGGCTAGGTAATTCATTTCAGGCCAGTGCTGGTTGGTTAAAAACGTCAGAAATCTGACTTCTAAATTAGATCTAAAAGGAGAGAATCAATAATATGATTTTCTAATGGAAAGCAGAACACCTTATGGGTTGGGGGCAAAATATTAGTAAAGCTATAAAACATCCTGTGAGTCTCTGTCTGCAGACAGGAACTTTTTTATTTAAAAATTTAGTCGATTTTTATGGTCGTACCTACTCACTTTTTCCCTGATAATAATTGAGAAACTATCTTTCATGACTTGGTTTTCTTTTGTCAGCAGTGTTGCAGTAAATGTCATAACTTAGACATCGAAAAGCCTTCTCAGTTCTACCACTTAAGCAGTCTGTTTGTTGTATGAAGGCCTGCTGGGTTGCATGATACCCTTTGAAAAGTTGAGGGAAAGTTACTTTTACTTGGACTTTCTTTCCTTAACGGGGGCTCTCCTGGTAGTTCGTTTAGGAAATATTTATCTGGACACCCTGCTTGTTCAAAGATAAACGCAGCACGATTCTGGGTGTAAAGATCTCACAGACTGATGGAGGATGAGATGAGATACAGTAGAGACATTGAGACACAAAGCATAGCAAAAACCAACCTGAAGTTGTTGTCTAGCTTTAGGAGACATTTGTCAGATTTTACATTAATTGTTGCTCTATAAATGTGTCTGATATCCTAGCTACTCTGGGAACTGTTTTTTTTTTTTTTTTTTTTTTTTTTTTAAATGATTGGGTCTTAGGACAAACAGTGGCTGAGAATGACCTGGGTCTTAGGAGAATCTGGGAGAGCCCATCTATTTGTTATCCATGGCCTGCCATGTTGGTCCTCATCATAACTGCCACCAAAGGGTGCTGTCAGACACCTCTGAATTCCTACTTCTCAGCCCCTCTGTCTGTAGGGAGATGCTTCTTACGCTTCTCGGCAAACTTTTTATTTCAAACTAAAGCATTGGAAAAAAACACACAGATACTTGATTCTATAGCAGTGACTGGGAGGAAAACCAGAGAAAATAATAAATAGGAAGAGGGGGAAAAAAGAGCTGACATTTTCTATCAGAATGAATAATATATTTCACTGTTTCATTTTGCAGTAGATTGAAAGGGGTTTGAGGAGAAAAAAGGTGAAGGGAAAACGAATGAGGGAGACAGAGGGATACACAAGCCCCAAGAGATGAGTATTGTAATTTAGAAAGTTATTTCTCAGCTCGGCTTACTTCTAAAGTTCACTACTGAGTTATGTGTGGGAAGCTTGGAGACTTACCCGTGTTGCACTTGCAACACTTATAATAGAATGTTCTCGGTGTGGAATTATTCTTTCACTTCAGGACTTATGAAACCTGTTCAATTTCCCTCTCTCTGCATGTGTTTTTTGTTCTTTTTTAAAAACTACTTGTTTAATTCTCTCTTTTTTTCTCATTGTTATTTTTAAGTTGCAGAATATAGGCTCAGGAGATGCTTCTTGTAGTCATCTGAACATTCCCTTCCTATAACACAAATTTTATTTAAAACAATGAAACCAGATTAACCCCACACTAAAAATACTTTAAACAATATACGAACCCTGAGCAACAAAATATGTTTCAATTTATCCCACATGATTGTTCTTAAAATTGTGCAAATTAAAGTCTAATTTGAGTCTCTCATATATTATGAAAATGTTGTTCTTTTAAAAAATTGTTCTGAGGTAGAAAAAGATTACAGCTAAGATTTCTGTAAACTTTATGTAATATTTCTCTCAAGAAAAATATTACTTCACCAATTTAGTTTTAATGGCACTCAAAAGAAGCTGCAAAATATGAATTTAAAGTATATGAAAAATTTTATTAATATTTGGTACAATTGCTTAAAATCTTGAAAGGGGAAAATGTAATGACAACTTAAATAAAACACAATAAGCAAAAGGACTCCATGAAAAATTGTAAACATAAAATGTACTTTAAATGTGTGCTTAGGCAGCCGTGATGGTGCACACCTGTAACTCCAGTGCTCTGGAGGCTGAGGTAGGAGGATTTCCTTGAGGCCAGCCTGGGCTACACAGTGAGTTCAAGACCAGGCTGAACTACATAGCCAGACCCTGAGTCAAAAAAAATTATGGCTGGGAGGAAAGAAGAAAGACCAAAAGAAAAAATGATGAGAGGCATAAAATTAAAAAAAAAATAGGGGAGAAAGAGGTTCAGAGAAGGGAAAAATGGACAGGAAATAGATAAAGGTAAATAAATAATTGCTATCTCTTTCTTGCCTAGGATGAGAAAACATTTCAAAGGAGGACATATTCACTATTGTGAGCTCATACTGCGTGAAATCTCTATTGAGAGCCCAAAGGTAAAGCATTTGAAAATGTGTCAGGGCCTGGTCAGCATACAGGAGATGTTTAAATGCCTGTCTTAATTAACAGACTTCAATATCAGGTTGTAGTTCGGTTTCTTTCCCAGTGTTTTACTTCATATGTGACCTTTGACCACTTACTTAAACTCCTTGTGCCTTTTGGTTCCCTCATACATAAAAAGCAAATTCTAATTTCTGTGGCTACAGAAGAAATAGAATTATACTATATACGCTGAGAATTTATCACTCTGTGCAGATTAACTGCTTCTTGGTACCATTATTATTGTTATTTATTATCATTACCCTTCTGGAAAACAATGCCTAACTGTGCAAAAAGAACCCTACATAACTTTATCCCCCTTTGCCCCAGGAATCTTCCTTCCAGAAATGAAATCCAAGAAAACAATTGAACAAAATAAAGCTAAGTGCTCAGTGATGATCACTACAGCATTAGCTATAATTGCCAAAAAATTGAAACAACTTAAATGTCCATCAATAGGAGGGTAATTTATAATAAATCATGATATATTAACAAAATAAGATATAACACAACCAGTAAAATGATAATTATGATGACAATGTAGGATCATTAACAAAAGCTTATAATTTAATGTTAGATAAAAAATATAGTGAAATATATATTACTACTAGCTTTATAAAAATATGCATATATATGGGCAAGTACTGGCATCTTATAAACAAAAATTGAAATGGTTATGTATGGGAATACACATAAAGATTTGGGTTTCCTGCTCAAAAATTTGTTTTTATTATTGTTTTGAATTCATCTAGTCAATAATTTAAAAAAGCAATTAGCAGAAATAACTAAATAGAAAGGCATAGTTGTTGTAACCCATGTCAGTGATAAAAGCAGATTTGCTTAGCAACACACATACAAGGGCTTTGGGCCATTATATGGGCATAAAAACATCAACCAAGTAGCTCGCATTTATACAACTTCTATGGTGTGCTAGCAACCAATATGCGTGTTTCATTCATTTTATTCATTGAATTTTTACAATAATACCATTTTACAGATAAGAAAACTAACATGTAATGTGGTTAAAGAAGTCACATAGGTACCAGTGAACTGGGATTTGAATCTAGGCAGTTTTGGGATTTTCCGAAATCCACACTTGAAATTGGCACAAACAGCATTCACCATGGCTAATTTCATGGGACCATGGCCAGAACCGTTACACCACACAAAACCTTGCACTCTTAAGTGTCCTACATGTGGGATTTAGTGTTGTTATTGCTTTCTTTAATATCCTTAATTTTAAGACTGTAGCTTTTTTTTCTTTTGATATAGAGGACCTCACGCTTACCTGACAGGCTGTATGGCTTTGAGCTATATCCCTGGCCCAATAGCCTTAATTTTAACTTTGAATTTGCATTTTGTAATTGGAGTCTGATGGGACAGTGTAATTTGAGGTAAGAACTTACAGCCACTGAATACACATAGTTCTATATCCTGGGGGTCTGTACCATGATTCTGCTCTTCACTAATTGTTTCCTGGACCTTACTCAACCTCAACCTCCCTACTTTCACCCCATGACCACTGCCACCCTCCAGCCAGGCTAGCAACCAAATGACAGTGATGGGAATAGGACTGAATTCCACTGCTACTCTTTTTTTCCTTGTGGGTATCCTCATGAAGCTATGGGGCATCCTGAGGACTATCATGTGTCAGTTGGTATGTTAGTGTGGACCAAGGATGTCTTGTCTTCACCTTGCATCATTATGTTACATTTGGCAAGCAACTATGTGACACTCATTTACCCAATCCACGTCCAGGGAATGAGCATGTCCTATCATATAGAGATACTATAACACCTTGGGGGTGTTGCTTGTGTAACATGGATTGAGAAAGCCGTAAGGGACTTTGGTCTTCTCATCTCTGACCAGGACTTAGCAAGGTTTTTTTCTTTTCTTTTCTGTTACGAGTTTTTGAAAAACAAAAACATAAAAACTTGAATGTTGATAAAAGAAAAAGGCTCCTGTTTTGACCTCCAACAAATAAAACAACACAAGAGAGGGAAAATCACAGAAGATAAGTTTCTGCCAGGTGCATGAGAGCATAGCTTTTGCACAACTTTGTTCTTCCTTAGCCCATAGCTGAAAGTTACATATCTTAGTTCTTTCAAATGCCATGCACCAGCAGCGAGCATCTGGCAAATGCTGTCCTCAAGGATGTGACAGTGCTCTGTGGTTAGCATGCCTCTCATTCTTGTCCTTGGGTTGGAGGCATACATATGGCATAACTCTATCATCTCTGTGACTAATGGACCACTTGGTCCAGAAACAAGAGATATAACCATTTTTTCATAGGACTTTTCTGACGAATAACTCATATAGTGTGCATGAAGTAGCTCTTAGGATAATGCTTGGCAAAGAAGAAGCACTTAGGAAACTTGACTTGCTATTCAGAGCTGGGTCTTATACACCATCACAGACATGAAAGTGAGAATGTTATGTCTCATAATACCATATGGGAGAGGGGCAATGAAGGTTGGCATTCTGTTTGGAAAGTTCAAGCATCAGGTATTTTAAGTTCTTGTTAGTTAAGCACACCTGAACAGAAGGCACTAACAGGTAGAGCCTATATAAAGGTTTAGTTGTTTTCCAAAATCATGAGAGAGGCCACATAACAGAGAATTTTGCTTTGAAGAACCAGAGCATGTGCTGTCAGCTCAGCTTTTTGTCTAAAAATACGAAAGAACAACAAAAACACCAATAACAAAACTTAGTGTTTCCATTTTAATTTAATATTTTTAGAACTTCAACTAGATTATTAATGCACAGTAGCTCAAAATTGCTGAGAACTTTTCCTACTTTCCCCTCTAATAAGTAAGTAATATATTATTTACACTGTGAGGAAGAAATGATATTGTTGACAATTTTTGATGTGATAAAATCATTGTATACACTTCAAAATATACTTGATTGAAGCAAAATTTACATAGGATAAAATGGTTAATTTTATTTTAAATAAGCAATTCAGTGAGGCTTGACAAAGACATATATATATATATATTTTAGTAATCACTTTGTTCAAACTATTTCCATCAAAAAGTTCTATTCTGTAGCTTGCAATAAACTCTTATGTATTTTTGAAGAAATAGGAAATTTTCAAAAAGAAGCAAATGATAAAATGATGAAAATTATGATTACCATAATTTGATCAGTACAAACAATATACATGTGTTGAAATATAACAGAATACCACATAAATATGTACAATTTTACACATTAATAAAACAAAAATTCATTGTGTGCTTTTGTAGTTAATTCTTCACCTTCAACTCCAGACAATCTCAACTTCTCTTATTTCTATCCTTATTATTTATTTACTTACTCTAAAACGTCACATTAGTAGAATAATATGACAATTTCTCTTATGCCTAGGTTCCTTTATTCAACATTATTGTTCTTGGATTCACAGATGTGTTACAACTATTGTTTTTTTTCTTTGTATGTTACATAGGATGTTGGTCAGGGTTATTCAGAAACAGAATCTCTATCTGCCTGTCTATCTGTCTGTCTCTGTCTTTGTTGCTTTTCTCTCACTGCTGGGACAAAATACTCAACACTGAATATTAAGCAAGGAAAAGTTCATTTAGCTTACAGTTTGGCAGGGACAGTTTCATTCCATAATCAGCTGACTGCAAGGCAGGGTGGCATGGTATTGGGTTCTTGACCTAGATCCCCAATCTCCCAAATGAATGTATGGTGAATCCTTAAATGAGACAAGTGGTATGATTTTAGGGCTCCAAGAGGATCAAAACCCGTTAGCCAAGTTCAAGACTCTGAGGGCTAAGACAAAGAGTTCCCTGAAGCACTCATTTATCAGGTCCAAACAAAGAGTGGGGAAACTGAGGAAAGCATGGGAAATGAGCAGGACCTTGGGAGTCACTTCAAAGACTTCTTCAAGGAGTAAATTATGCCATTTTAGAAAAACCCTCTTATCTCCATAATGACATTTATGGTAGAAGTAAGACTGCAGGAATGAGATGCTTGAAGCTGCAGTCTCTGTTTACTTAATTAGTGCTGGAGCCAATGTGTCCTCAGCTGTGGCCTTATCTTGCCTCTTGAGGTATCTCTGGCATCACAGGCCACTATAGGCCTCAGCCAGACCAGTGATTCATAGAAGTTCACTTACTATGAATCAGCTCCTGCCACCAGGCAAGGGGCCTAGGCTTAGGACAGATTCACAAATAAACATTGAAAACCAATTAGTTAATTTTCAATCCTGGTCAGAACTGCTTCATAGTGGTCTCCCACAGCATGGCACTAAGAAAATATTTCAAGGTAGCAAAGACAACAAAAGCAAGATGAACAAAGAGGGGAAGCAAACCTCTTTTCTTCCTTTACATTGTAAGCAGGTTACTGATTGAGCATTTTTGGACACTCAATCTGAAAGTGGTCCAGAAAAAATGAGAAAGATAAAGAGATAAAGGAGGAGGCCTTTAATGAGGGTGTGGGAGAGCTTCTTGGGGCAGGGGGTATACAGGCTCTCACCAAGAACAAAGAAGTGAGACTACTTTTATAATTTTTGGCTGGGAGAGGAGTTTGGCTAGTGGGCAAAATGGCATATTAACTGCTGATTTGAAGGAGCATCTAGATGTATAAAACAGTAGGCAGAAAGATTTACTGGGGGTGGAGATATGAGTGGTTGTGGAGTCTTGGGATTGGAAAGGACTCAGTGCATGTGCAAAAAGGGAGCAGGAGGTTTATGTCTGGAATGAGAAGAATGTTGAAGTTACTCTGGGAGAGCTAAGTTGTTTCTCTATGTCCGACACCAACTTGGGAGGATGTAGCTAAACCCCAGGCTAGCAGAAGCTATCAGTTACCATCTCCTAGGGTGAGTGTAGCACTTGCAAACTCTATGCCCTCCTCTTGCAGAGAATGAGGACGTTTACAAAGTTAGGACCTAGGTTCCTAGCTGAATCCCTTAGTTCATCTGATAAAGTGCTCAAGTTGACATAGTGTATCAACCATTACAACCCACCCCTTGTCAATTTGGCAACCAGAAACATTTCTCTAAACCAGTTTCCAGATATAAAGACATGCTTATTCCTATTTCACAACTTGAACATTATAACTATAACACAGGTTTAGTTCTTAAGGACTGGTTGATAGTAGTCTATCAACATTATATTAGAACCTTGACATTTCTTCCTTGAGTCCCTAAAGACTCATGCACATCCCCTGTTGCAAAAGGCATTTAGTCCATCTCTAAGTGTTGCCAAAGTTCTTAGAGTTTCAGTGTTGCTGAAAAGTCCAAGTCACAAGTCTCCAGGTATAAGGCAAAGTCTTAGCTGCAAGACCCTGTAGAAATGAAAACAAAGTTAACACTTCCAATGTTCAATGGCACAGAATAAACATTTTCATTACAAAGGTTACAAACAGAGGCATACAAAAGGGTGGCACAAAAGCAAGTCCAAAATCCAGCAGGGTAAACATTAAGTCCTAGAGTTCCATGTGCACCACTTGAAGCAATCTGTAGCAAATTGTGAGCTCCAAAAAGGTTGAATGGCTCCACCTCTGCAGCACTTCTGGTGTTAAAGACCCCATGGCTTCCTTCTTGGGTCTGTTTTGGACTCTTGCAAGTTTCCTTAGATGGTCAATGTTCCTGGTTTTCTCAAACTTCTCGGGTCTTCACTGTACCTTTGTCTTCACACTCAGAGCTTCACACATTGCCCTTTCAGGGGCTCACTGCCTGGCGTCCCAGGCCTTCTGAAATCAGAGTGGAAGCCTTCTTTAGCCTGAAACTCTTACATTCTGCATACTCCTCAAACCAGCACCATGTGGATGATGCCAAGGACTGCTGCAAGTTGGAGCAGCAGCTAGGCTTTCCTCTCTCTTGGCTGTAAGGGTTGAGTGCAAGGTTTGCTGGGCACCCTGAATTCCATTCTGAGCAATGAATTTTCTATGCTACTGCCATTCTGGAACATTGTTCTCTGCAACTTTCTCCTCAAAGCAAAGTCTTTTACTTTTGCAGTTTTAAGGCTGCAAATGGAGATTTTCTGCTTTCTGTGATGCCTTTAGGCCATCTTTGTATTTTTCTGTTTCTTGTTAGCAATCAAGATTTCCTTGGCTCTATCCTTGTAGTCCACAACTTTACTGCCTTTTTGGCCAAACACAACATTTTAAATCATTCTAATGGGCTCTTTGCTCTTGATTCTCAACATAAATATGGCTAAAAGCCCCAAACAGTAGCCATGTCACCTCCTCAGAGTTAGACTGCCTTGAAATATCTTCTTCCATATTAATTATTCTGCTGCCCTTTACCTCTGTCTCAGGCAAAGTCTCTGGACATAAGCAAAAGGGAGCCAAGCTATAACATGCATTATCTCGAGTCCAACAATCACTGGAGTCCCACTTTTCAATAGAAACCTTCCAAGCCTGATCTTTACTGACTTTCTGGTCTTCTGAGCCCTGACTGGAATCTCCCACACAGAACAGCCAAAAAGGCATTTATACTGTACTCTTTCAGATAACATCCCAGAACTTTTCCAAACACATCCTGCAAGCCATTCCAAAAGGCTGTTGAACTACATACAGCAATGATCTCTGGTACTAAATTCTGTCTTGGTCACTTTTCTCTTGTTTCTGGGACAAAATATTCAACACCCAAAATTAAGGAAGGAAAAGCTCATTTAGCTCACAGTTTGTGCAGGTTTCAGCTGGATCCAAGACAGGGTGGCATGGCACAGGGGCAACACTTTAAGGCAGCACAAGACAGAAAAAGCACAATGAGCAAAAGGAGGGGGGAAGCAAACTTCTTTTCCTTCTTTACATAGTAAGCAGGTTATCAGCCCCTACGGCCAGTGTAGCACTCACAATCTCCGTGCCCAAAGTGAGGACATAGGTCCTCTGCTGAGTCCCTTAAACTTCTAAACTTTTCAAATTGACACAATGTATCAATCATTGTACTATCTATGGATTTATTAGGTTAGTTTACATGATCAGAGGCTGACTATTGCCATGATTAGTTTGACAGGTTGTGGAGTTAGGGAAACTGGTATGCCCTCAGCCTGAGGAGCTGTAAATCTCACAAGATAGAGATGCCAATAATGAAGCTCTAATCTGAGGCAAACATCCCTAATGAACTGCTCAAGCGAGTCTGCTTGCAAAACCTGAGGAAAAACTTGGAGTCTGATATGCACAGGTAACAGCAGGAAAATAAAGTATCTGTATAAGGTTCGAACAGGTGCACAGGAGTTTCTTCTAGGTTTTCATTTTACGAAGGTCCTTAGCTAATGAGACGGTGTGACCCACATTCACGGTGGGTCCTCTGTCGGTTAGCTGAAGCACACACCAGTCTTCTCCTGTAACAGTCTCACAGGTAAACCCAAAAGTGTGCTTTGCCACTTTTCTAAGTGTCCTTCACTCTAGCCTAGTCAGTTAAATTAACCATTAGGCTGAGCACACACCACACTTCCTTCATCCATTAACCCATGGATGGCCATTTTTCTAGTTTCTGATTATTTTAAGTAAATCTGTATAAGTTTTCTTCAAGACCTCTGTATAGACGCATATTTTCATTTTTCTTATTTGGAGTTTTATTAGCTTTGGGGGGATTGTTAGATCATTTATAAAAGTCTTCTTGGTTGCTTTTCAAAGTGCTGATGACATTCTATACATCTACCAGCAATGTTCTATCTATCTATCTATCTATCTATGTTAAATTAATATCTTATTTCTTAGTAAAGTTATTTATTTATAATGAGACAAATTAGGGGACTTAAATTCTCACAAAATAACACCTTTTAAGAAATCATTTCATTGTTATTAATACTGACAAGCAGGCAATTTGTCTGCCTTTTGCTTATGTCCAAAGACTTTGCCTGTTTTAATTCGGGCTGTTAGAATAAGTACCATATATTGGATGACATATAAGCAATAGAAATTTGTTTTTCACATTTCTGATTTCTGAAATCAGGGTGCAGTGTGGCTAGGTTCTAATGAGGACCTTCTTCTGGGGTTTAGATGGCTATATTCTGGTTGTATCTTCACATGATACAAAGAGGCTGAGAAAGTTCTCTCAAGGTCCCTTTTATAAGATATTATTTTCATTTTTGAAAATATCTTTCTCTAAACCTAGTAATCTGCCAAAGCCCCCTGTCCAACCCTGTACCATCACATTGGAAGCTAGAATTTTACCATAGGAATTTTGTGCGTGGTGGAGATCACAAACATAAGTGGGATGTTAGGTTGCACATGTAAATTTCATTATGATGCTACATATGCAAAGCTTAAAGTATCAACTCCATGAAAAGACCCAAGATGAGCAAGACAGGTAGTAGGTTTTTAACCAAAGAAGCATCATAGATTTTAATTGAAAATAACAGACTTAACATACACATATATATTTTTCTTCTTCTTTGATCTTTTAGTAGGGTATCTTATATTCCAGAAAAGTCCAGACTCATTGTAGGGGCTGGCTATATTACACACTATGATTGTGTTTGAAATGTTCATGAAATGCAAGATTTGGGGAGGGATTCCAAGAACACAACCAGTGCCAACATAAATTTGAAGTTCTGCCTCCCTGAGGATTCTGGACATAGATCCACGGAGGCAAAAGTTACTCAAAATGTGGGGCTGGGGATATAGCTCAGTGGCATGAATGCCTACCTGTCAAAATGTGTTGCATTAACCTTAGCATCTTCCATACACAGGAAGGGGAGGGGGAATCTCTAGGTGCCCAAGAGATGCAGGATAAATGGAATTAACTGGTCATTATGTCTGACAGGACATCATGAGCTCAGATAAGAGTAGTATGCAAATATTAATGCTTGTGTACCACTCTTGGGCCTCCACATGCATTGCTCTTCATGATCTAATGAGGTTGAGCAAGTCTTCTGTGAAGTATGCAGAAGAAGGACCCTAATTAGCTTTACTTCCAGGAGAAGTAAGGCCTAATGAGTGATGTTTATTCAGATTGCCTAAGGTCACCATGATGAAGTATTGCTGGGAAATTGTGTCAAGAGAACCTTGAAGACCTTCACCTTTTTCTTCAATATCAGGGTTCCTCAAGGGATCCTCGTCCTACCAAATGAGTTTCATAATGTTCAGAAAAGTTTCTATCTTTCCTCAATGGTAGTAGTTTCATAATATGAATCATAACATTACCTTTCCTCCTGTCTTCTCTCTTTTAGTTTTTGTGGAGGTAGCCTGAGGTCCACAGTAGAGGTGTGAGTTGGATGTACAAGTCTTGGTGACATAATTCTGTGGGCCAAGCCCAGCACTCCATTATGCATAATAAACACATCAGGGGGTTATAAGACCTAATTAATTACTCTTTGTAAAGAAGCCTGTGCTTTGAAGATGGAAGCTTTTACCTCAGTTCACAGTATCAGCAGTGTAAATAAAGCATGTAAAGAACTAGTGGGTCACTGAGCTGGCTGGAAGATCTCCTTAGTGAAGTTTTTCTACACATGGGAGCTGCAGCCCTAAGTTGCAGCAGTAAATCCTAACTCTTCAGCCTTTGGCTGTAGTCAGATGAACAGACCACATGAAAGATGGGATGTAGTGGCAGCTTGGATTTGACCTTGAAACCCAACTGCCTGTGTCTTTCATTTGAGGACTATTTGTAGCAGATAGATCTAAAGGAATAATAATTTGATGATCACCCTCATTTGTAAGCCCATACTTGAAACTGTTATGTTTTAAGGGAATGTATGTTCATCCCAAAGAATAAACTGTTGGGTTGGATTGTGAGTTCTTCTGTAGGCATGGTACTAAATCTGGTTCAGATTCCTAGTACTTGCTAATGGGATTAACTTGGCCTCGGTAGTTTATGAGCCCTCATTTTGCTCATCTGTAAAGTAGTTATTTCTAAGCAGAGCTTTAAAGGAACACTTACTGGAGAATCTGACACATCATGACCACTCCACAAATGGGAACTTTAGCTAGTCAGAATTAAGACCTGAAATTGTACTTCTTGATCCCATTGTTGAGGAGATAAGGATCACAGGGCAGAAAAACTATTGGAGGAAGGAAGAAATCTAAAATTAAGCAAGTACATTTACTAGTCCTGACTTTTTCTTCCACACAGTGAAAACATCAGGGTGTCTTAGGAGATAGTGAGCTCACCATGGTGAGAGTTTACACAGATCTTGAATTATTTTACTATATTACATTTTTAAAGAACCAGACTTGAAATTTGCCTTAGCTTTGGAGTCAGAAAGATGGGTTCAGAATGCATGCTCTTCAGTCACTGTGTGACCCCGTGCTTTGTTTCTGCTTCTATGACCACTGGGATCACATATTTTTAGGAACCCAATGCTTTTGTTACCCCAGATTCATATGCTAATCATTTTGAGTTTCAAATAAACCTAACCCAGTGTCATCATGATAGAAACATTCAGTAAATCCTATTTCCAATCTCTTCTCTCCCTTTTCCTTCCTTCCTTCCTTCCTTCCTTCCTTCCTTCCTTCCTTCCTTCCTTCACCTCTCTTTCTTTCCTTCTCTCTCTCTCCCTCTCTGTTTCCATCTCTTTTTCTGTTTCCCTCTCTCTTTTTCTCTCTCTGGTAGCACTGGAGGTTGACTAGCATGTTTGATCTGGGTTACATACTCAGAAGTGTTTTAGGTTGGTTTTTTTTTTAATGCAAGGTCTTGTTAAATTGCTAAATTGCTTGAACTGGAACTGAGTTTGACCTTTGTAATCCTTCCATCTCTGCCTTCCAAAATTCAGAAATTACAGACATGCATCAATACATATGTCTTTTTTCCTTCTAAAAGAGGAAGTCAAACTGGGTGTGGTGGTTCATTCCTGTAATCCCAGAACTAGGGAGGCTAAGACCAGAAGACCATTGCAAATTCCACACCAGCCTGGGTTACAAAGTGAGCTCAAAGCCAACCTGAACTGCATAGGAGACCTTGTCTCAAAAAGACTAAATAGGTAAATAAATAAATAAATAAATAAGGAAGTGATTTAGCTCTATTTTCTCAATAATCACTCCAGAAACTATAGTGCTTTAATACAAGTAAGAATACCACATACATACATACATAGCTACACACACACACACACACTCACACACACACACACATATTCCCCTGTACTTAAACTCAGAGAATTCAGAGTACTAGGGAGACAGTATGAAATCAGTAGAAATATGATTTATTGGTGTCTTTCCTAAAACTGAATCTGAAGTACACTTTTCTTCAACAAACACTATCATTACTCCTTGAAACAAAACTTCAAGAGATTGTGGCTTTCTGTATCTCTCAAACTGAGACAGCAGGATAGGTTGATGTAGTTCACCATGAATTCTGGTTTATAAAATGTGTCTAACAGCTTATAAATGTGGATGTGATCTCTGCAAATCAAAAGTCACGTGGCTATAAACTGGGAGACACACACTTAATATTTATGAATGTAACAGCACTGCAGAGATTAAGATGAGGAATGAGGCTCAAGAATTTGTAATGGAATCCAAGAGAATGTGCAGATTGAGAAAGTTAGATGTTGTCTGGATACTAGGGAAAGACTGGCTTATTGGAGAATGGAATACAATGCAAGAGAAATTACAGGAGTTGTAGAACACATATAGAGATCAAAGCAGTTAGGGAAGATGAGAAAGAAGAAACAGGTCAAGGCCACTTTGCAGTACTAATACCTTCAGAGAGAGTTAACTAATCTCAATAATGGATTGGAGAAAGCTGGGAAAATCTTCCTGTGGCATTTGAACTAATAAATATGTATAATTCTTAGGACCACATGATACATAACTGTATGAAAACACAGTGCTTTTTGTATATTCAATGAAATCATATTCAATAGAATATAATCATGTGCTCTATAGGACTGATCTCATGACCAGGATTAAAGCACTTCTTCAGTGTTTGGAAGTTTAATTTAGGTCCTAGGAGTTGGTTCTTGGATAAATCTTTAAATGCTAGAAGGATTACCAAATTTTTTGATTGGCTCACTAAAACACTAAAATAACAAAGGACATAAGAGAGACATTCCAGCCTTCTGTAGCTATGACTAGGACGTTTGCAAAACCATCTGACTTATATTTTGCAAAGAATATGTGTCATTGTCTCATTTGATTTTCACTCAAAAAGTGAGGGATGAGTCTGTCGTATATATCCTGCAATTTTAATTTATGTACTTATATCTGTTCTGAAAATCAGACCCTGTATTTTTCCTTTCTTATTCTTAATTCTGTCTGTGTAACATGGAAGTGAGTTATCTTGTGCTCCAGGGATGAAAATGTTGAATCAGAGTCTCATATTCATCTGACTCTGCAGAGTAGTTAAAGGATGCAATTCTATACTCATAGAATAAAAACACTAAACAATAATTCAAACCCATGAATAAATAAGAACTCAGTTTTAATGACTAATTTTGACCTTCTAAATGTAGACCCTTTCAGAAACATTTTAGTTAAGAGAGAAATTATGTGTCTCTTATTCTTTTCTATATTAAGTCAATATCCATCAGAATTTTGGAATGAATTATTAGGCCAGAATCTTGGGTGGAATTAAGTTTGTGAACTGAGGTACCACTGTGTTTGTAAATTAAGAGTTCTAGCAACCGTAGACTTCATCATCAATATTTTTATGAGACATTAAATTGTACATATTATTTTTTGAGAGTCACAATTTACATTCATATATATGCTTCAGGAGATTTGATTTTAAATAAATGTATTTAATTTTGTTTAATATTGAAATTTCCAAATACATTTGACTATGGATGATTGTCTCTCTAAAAATCCTATTCATATGATTTATAATTAATATTTTATAAATCACTCTTAAAAATATACAGAGCAGAATGAATTTTAAATTATAGGGAATGTTTTATTATTTCTTTTTTCATATACATAAGACAAGGTATACTGAGATGCTTTATTTGGTCTATGTAGCAAGTAAGAAAGCTTGGAAATTATATAGGGATCCAACTGTGACCAATCCAATTTTGATTCAAATTTTTGAGGCCAAAAGAAAATAAAGGAAATAGTTAAAGAAAAAACCCAAAGAATTGAAGTCCAAGTCTTATTTATTTATAGTTTCCAGAGATCCAACAAAGATTTTCCATGGAACCATCAACAAATATTCAATTCCTACTGAAATTGAATGCTGTGAACTCACAGAAGGTCCCCCTCATTCAGATTACCTCTAGCCATGTCTTGGTATCCATGGTGTAAATGCTGAGTTCTAACTTTCAGTTTTGCTCAACAAGCAGTAAAGACATTAGGATTCTAATTTATACATATGTGAAAAGAACACACATACTTTTGATAACTCTGGTTGCCTCCCCACCAAATGAATCAAGAAGTATAGGGCTTTAGCTTCTGCCCAGTGAATAATGTGAGAAGTGTCAGTTAAATATGGTCAGAAGATTTGCAGAAAAATTCAGAAAACAAAGTATTCAGTGAAAGATGAAAATAATCATGGATAATTTTACAGGAGGATAGCTGTTGGATTTTGAGTGATCCATAGAATTTTGACAAATGGAGGGAATAAGGGGCAACAATTAAGAGTCTCTGAGATCATTTTCTTTATTACACTGCTTTACTTCTCTTGGATGACGAAAAAGCTGGCATCGATTTTGGAAATCTGCTACATTCTCAGTGAACCGAAGAGTACCTTTTCTTCAATGAAGGGATGGCACAGAGCAATGTTCAGAGATACTATTGAAAGGACTTCTCTCTCTAATTATCCTTGACATAAGGACATCTACAATTCTAAAAGAGGGAAAATTTTGAATGGTCCAAGAGATTTAAAAAAATGGTGTCTTAGAAGAGGCTATCTTCTGAAATATAAAGTTCTCTGAACTGTTTTGGAAATGATTCTCAATAGTGAGTTACATTTAGCTCAGCAAACATTACCTTCAGGTATAGAAGAGAGCTGGGATTTCTACTTTAGGATGCAAGTGTAGGTGTGTGTTTCATAATAGCTCATATTTATTTACTTTCCTTATGCATCAGCTATATTGTTCTGTGTTACCATTTATTATCTCAATGGAGTGCAAGAGACATATGCCACTATCATGCCAGCATTTTTCTGATCAGTAAACTAAGCTTCAGAGATTAATTACCAGATGCGGAGACACACAATCAAATGCAGATCTTGGGTTTGAACTCAAGGTCTCCTAATCCAGAGGACTTGTTTTGTATTTTTAGGTTTTATTCTCTTCCAAATGCCTCCTCTTCTCCATATGTTGCTGCAGCTGATAAGCATGGAAGTTTCGAGCTATGCAGTGAGTCACAAGCTTCCCAAACAAAGTTTGTGCTGAGCAATGTGGAATGAACCATCCCTAGTTTTCAAATGACATTGGGAAGTAGGATTTAATGAAAAATTGAGTCTATAATATTTTTAAAGTATAAACAGAATTGTACTAAATATCTTACATGAATTTAAGACATAACAAAAAGCACATATTTGACCACTTCATCCAGGACCACAGATCTTGGTTTTAATAGTAATCTAAATTATTTGTAATTATTTGATAGATTCAGTGAAGCTGTACTTTTCTTAAATTCTAAAGTCTCTGTCTAAGGCAAAAATTGTGCATGGTCTAAATTACTCTTGAAAATCCATTAAATAATAGCAATTTCATCCAACACAGATAATATATGCCAAATACTTTACATATTAACACCTTCAACAAAATGAGGATGTTCAGTCCCCTTGTATAGAAGAATAAACTGAGTTGCAGAAGAATTGACTCATTTTCCCGATTCCTGTTTGTTAATAAGTTCTGGAAGTTGAAACTAATTAGTCTAGTATTAGTGATCATTTTTTCAACTACTGTACTGTGTTGCGTATTAGCTGTAAAAATGCCATATTCCTTGTCGTCCCTGCTGAACTGGATTAGATACTCATGTACAGAGTTATCTATCATTTTATCCTATTTTATTTATTTATTTAAGTACTGGGAATCAAACTCAGGGCTTGTGCTTGCCAGGCATAGCTACATCCCTGGCCTCAGAGTTATGTCTTCAAGAAGTGGAAGGAACCTCATCAGGGCAAGACATTCAAACCGTAATCCACGAACAGCTAACTCAGACTTTCCATAGCCCCGTCATTCTGGAATTTAAAATTAAATTCATTTTTACATTTTCTCTATTCCTTTCTTATAAATTTGGCATTTGAGTAAAGCTAATAATGTGCTTTGATTCTACATGTTGTGGAGAAGTCTCATCAACCTCATTACACCATCCCTGGAAGTCCTGAAGCTACTGAGCTGAGGATATGACTCTTCTTTGTCAGGAGAATTATTCATGTACCACTGCAGGAGATAATAAATGTATCCCAAATTCTTCGTAAAGCTTTCATGATCCCTTCAGTTTAAACACCTTGGGTTTACTTTGCCTAGCATCTTTATGGATAGAGAATCTCCTTAGCCACTCAGTCCAATATAAATCAGTGAAGTCTGGACTACTGTGTTCACTTTAATAGTGTCGCCTCAACTGATCTTCCAAAAATTCTTATCTTCTTTTTTTCTGAGATTGATGTAGCTGGAGATAAGCTTTTTTAAATGAAAGTCCTTGCCTGTAATGAGGAGCAAGATTTACAAATGTAGATTAATTAGTGACTGGCAAAATACATGCATTTTATGCTGCTAAATTCAATGTGCATAATGCAGATAAGTTCTCACAGAAAAGAGACTAAATTTTGTAGACTAAATTTTCCAAAAAATTCTCTTTAAAGGAAGAAAGAAATGAGACAAAGCAGAAACTAACTTTTTCCAAATATCTACAATAACGGAATGGTGCTATTCATATCAGCATTTTTTAAGCACGTAATGTCCTGTAAATCCCCTGTCAGTTGGTTAACATACACAATCTGTGATAGTCATAGACCCGCAATTTTAGTGCTCTCATCAATTTTCACTAGCTAAATAAGCCTAAGCATGTTTAAGGAACTTAACCATGGTATGTGAACTTAGGGGGAGATGCTCTGTATGGAAACACAAGCAACGAACCCCTCTCCCCCATTCACTACCCAAGCAGTTTGATCAGCATTGTGTGGGTCCATGAGATGATGCTTTATTTGCTTTGCCCTTGTCAGCTTCTTGACCAACTTTATTTCTTTCATATTTAAGTGATAGTAAAAATAATCTTACCTCAATTTGGCAAAGGAAATAAAAGTGAAAAAATGCATATATTATCAACATTAATGCTCCCTGATTTCAAATTATTTGTCAAATGTACTGAAAGGATAACTAGAAATATGAGGTCATCAAACATGATTCTTGCCCTCTCAGACTCAGAATCCCATTAGATGTTAATTATCATAGAAATGCTTAGATATTAGCAAGCTCAGATAAATGTAATACAGGAAAAGGGGACAAGCTTTGAGCCTGTGTAGTTCAATGAATAACCAGCTTTGAGAAATTAAGAAAGTTGCCCTGGTTGGAGAGATCTGTCAACTGATTATCTGCAGAGAAAAGGAAGCATTAACTAGATGGGGATTGGGCAATTGGAGCAGGGAGTTAGGCTTCTTGAGACATTTCTTGTTGAGCAAAGACTGTATGAATATACTGAAATCAAGAAGAGAGATTTTGCAAGCTGACAGAAAGTAACTTTGGAGCTCAGAGGGTAGAATGGAATATTACAGAGACTTGAGAGATAATCATTAATCATGCAGAGTCCTGGGAGCTGAGTTAAAACGTCATTTTTTATTGTAGAAAATGAGAAGCCCTTGCATTTTAAGCAAAGGACTAGTTTTTGCATGTTAAGAAGGTCCCTCTGGCTGCAGAGTGGAGAACATGTTAAATAAGAGCGGGAACAGAGACAGGGAGACTATAAAGGATGCTATTTGGGAGTGACTGGGAGAGGGAAGAGGTGGGTGGTGTCCTGCCCTAGGCGATGTCAAAGGGATTAAAAAGAGAGAGTTGGAGAGGAGAGATTTTTAAGGAATAAAATTGACATAGCCCAAAGATTGATTGACTTGAGGATGGAGGATCAACTAAAGAGATGGCAGATTCAGTCATCATGGACCCACGACTAGGGCTATGTGCAATGTGCCAAGGCCTACTGCAGCCAGGGACTTGGTCTGGACTATATTTGGGCAATGAAGCGTGACTATCAGGAAAAGTGTTATAGGCACTAAGTGCTGCTGTGATATTTTGGGTGCTGGACTTGTGGGAATCTGTGGAAGAGTTGTGTGTAAGGGTGTATGTTTGTGTGTGTGGGTGTGTGAGAGAGAGAGAAAGAGAGAGAGAGAGAGAGAGACAGAGAAGTAGAAAGAAAGAAAGAGAAAGAGAGACAGAGCTAAATTTTCTTCCTTGTCCCAGTTTCTATGCGCTGCTCTGTCTTTTGTGTTCTTTGCCAAGAGGAAAGAAAACAGATTGTTCTCGCTCAGAGCATTCAGCTGACTCAACTGGTGCCAAACCAAAAAAAGCCCGAAGAACATAATAATAATTGCTCATGTGTACACATCACTTTACAGTTTATCAAGGGCTCCACATTGCACTCATAAAACTGCAAACTCTGTGAAGCAAGCACCCTGCTATTAATTTTACTTCAATTTAAAAGATACAGAAAGTGTTCACAAAGGTGAAAATGAATGGCTTTGGCTTTCTGATATATCTCCATCATCCAAAGCTCCTGCTTTTATATGATTTTCTCTTCTTATTTGCCTTATCAGGTTTGAGTTCACAGGGGCCACCAGTGACATGAAGGACTGTGTAGAGTGCCTCCCTTTCACACTGGACCCTCACTTGTCATCACTACAAGGTTCAAATGACCACACTCATTTAGGATGAGAAAACAGAGGGTGAGTGACACCTCCAATCATGCAGTCAGCATAAGGAGAAATTGAGAACTAAGCACATTTCTTTTCCTTTTACTTCCCTCTACCACCTAGGACTGCCTTCGAGCTAAAAGGAATAAGCTCTTGGGGAAGGAGAGAAAAAGGCAGAAAGAGGGAGAGGGAGAGGGAGAGAGACTGGATTTAAGCAATTCAACTGGGACATACATTGGCTTTTACACAACTTGAGGTTCAGGTTATGTGAATGGGGCCAGGTCAGCAGCAGAGAGCAGTGGTTGGGTTAAGAACAGCTGTCATTCTGAGCTTCTAATTGGAAATAATTGAGATTGTCTCAAACCACAGAGCCCTGATTTAGCCAACTCAGCCTCAACTAGGAAGCATCTGTTACCATCTCCAATGGCAACAGTTCAATCCCCACTCAGCATGCTGTTCTTCCCTGCCAACTGGCAGGCAGATACCACTCAGAGTTTTCAGGCTTCTAGACTCCACCCCGGGGCCCCAAGAAGATTCCAGTGAGGTTCATTTCCCAAGGTTGTGTGAGGTAAGCAGAGATAGAAAGGAAAAGCCAAAAAGGTGGAAATGCTACATACAAGACAGCGCTAAATGTCTCCCTTGGGAGAAAGGAGCTAGTATTTCTGAAGGTGCATCAGATACTGTGGTGCAGATTGATACATGTAAATGCTATTTTACAGCCTAATGCAGTGGGGTGGTGGTGGATAATATCATTTTACAGCAAAAGAACTAGATTCAGAGCCACTATTCTCTTGCCCCAAATTTACAGTGCTAGTGAGTGGTACAGCTGGGGTTAGATCTTCTGTCTCTGTCATAAAGTTATGTCCTTGCCTGATTCCCATTCATACTTTATTAATTCTGTTGTTTTAAGGCTTTCTACCCAGAACATTCCTGGCCTCATTTCTGCCTCTGTCTCCAGGCAGAGATCAAGAAGCCTACCCTTTGAAGCCTTCCCTTTCCTGTCAGGGGAAAAGAAAGCATGGGGAGAGGGGAGCCCCCAACTAAGCAAACAAGATGAAGACCTTGGAAAAGAAACACGCCAGTTGCTCAGCAGCAAATAATGGTTGTTTTTATATTACCTTGCTTGTGGGGTGCTGGGAACAGACTTCTGTTTATTATGTTAATGAATCCTCTGTGATTCTCCATTGCTTATGTATAATTAAGATGGTCTTTTTAAAAATACCTCCTTCTAGAGTTTGGGAAACTGAAGTGTTTGTTTGGACTGGTAATAACTAATAACAGGAAATATGGCAACTGCTTCCAAGAGAACTGCAAGAAATGTGTAGCGGGTGACACAATGAAGACAATAAAGAGAATCCCAAACTGGTAGCATTGTAGGGATGCAGGGTAAGGGGATCGACTGTCCTATACTATTTCATCAGGCCCAAGTTAAGGCATTTATAATGCCAGACTTCAGGAAGGATATTACCAACTGAATCAGGTCCAAAGAAGAGTTGCTGGATGGTGAGAGACTTGCTAACATGGAGAAACTCTTATTAATTGCATCTTTCTTAGTAACATGGAGAAATTCTTCTTAACTGCATTTTTCTTTCTTTAAAGATGAAAAGATTCAAGGCAGTTGGTGATTCTCTGTTGTGATTCCTTGTTTTGTTATTTGTTTGTATGATGAGGTTAGAATGGGGTGACCAATCCTGGAACACTTCAAGGATCTATGTATCAAACATGTATTGAGGACCTACTATCGGACATAATTTCAGGTGTTTGGACCACATCATATATATGGGCTGTTTGGCAACTTTTGGTTGGTGTGACAAAATACCTGACATAAACCCCTTACAGAAGAAGGAAAGATTTACTTTGGACCATGATTTCAGAGGTTTCAGGGACCATTTATCTGGTCCCATTGCAGTGGTCACAAGATGAAGCAGATTATCATGACAAAAGAGCATGATATAGTAAAATTGCTCACTTCATGAAATTCAGGATGCAGACAGACAGGGAAAGTGTCAGAGAGGAACAGGCCAAGGGCAAAATATACCCTTCAAGATCACATCTCCAGTGATTCACTTTGTCTAACTAGACATCCTAATAACCCATTGGGCTATGAACTTATCAATGGATTAATCCACTTGATAAACTTATTCTTCATAATCCAGCCACTTCTTCAAAGCCCATCATTTGATAAACATCTTTAACACAATGAGCTTTTGAGGAGGCATTTTGAATCATAACCACAAAAGACAACTTCATCTCACGGAGTTTACTGTAAAAGTGTGGGATGAAATATATAAGTAAGTCAACATATGGAGAAGATAAATTCAGACTGTGATAAGAGGCATCAAGAAAACAAAACAGAATGACAATCACATGGTAAACAATGATTGGGAAGGTTAATTATTTAGGTGTGAAGGAAGTGATATTTAAAGCTGAGAGCTGGTTCCAGAAGGAATCAGCCAGCCACAGATCTGGAAACAGGGCACAGGCATCAACTAGGACAGATTTTCTGAAGCAGGAAACTGTTTGTTGTATTTGGAATAGAAGTAGTGCTGGGAGAAGAGTGGTAGTGGAAGAGATCAAAGAATAAGCAAGCTGGGGCCACATTAGGTGGAGTCTTGTAATTACAGCAGACTTTATGATAAGTATATTGGGTATAAGTCTTTAGGCTTTATATAAAAGAATGCTTATGTGATAATAAAATTTGCACTATCATAAAATTGATCATGGTTTTAGAGGCTCTCAGTTCTCCCTGACTTCCATACGTGTTCCCCTTTTTGTCACAGAATCCTAGGACAACTACTATTCTTACATCCTGTAAGTTTAGATGAAATATACTTGAGAGAATTAAGATGGTTCATCTCAAAGGAATCAGCTAATTAAAACAACCTTTGATAAACTAAAGAAGGCTGTGGAAAAAAACATAGTGGGATGCTGTTGTAGCCTGAACTGCTGGTTGCAACTTTTTCCCTGTTTCTGCATCTCTCCTCTAACCCCTACAGGGACAGTGTTGAGAGTTTGCTTCTGAGTGGGCTAATGTACTTCCTACCAAGGACCATTACTTATAAGTGATAAGAAGAGAGAACACATTTCCTTCTAGTCAAGTTCTAACATTCTTACTAACTCTCCCAAGACTGATACAGCATTTATATGTTAATATGTTGCATTTCTCCAGTTTGAATTCAAGCTCCTGGAGTGATCTATTCCTGCATGATTTATATTTAGATAGGATCTTGTCTCTTTCTTTAACTTGAAAAGTTCTTACTAGTAATAGCTATGGGTTTTGTTCATACATATAGGCCGATGTCATGGGCTGAATCTTTCTATCTCAAAATTCATACATTGACGTTCAAACCCCAGGACCTCCAGTTAATTGTATTAGAGTCAAGGCTTTTTTTGTTTAAAAAAAAAAAAAGCAACACAGAAAAAGAGTAGAAATGACACAGAACTTCAAAAAAATAACATTAAGAAATCATCACTAGTTGATATGTATGTTTAAGTATGCAAGACAGATAAGCATACTGCTAAGTTTTTGTTAGTTCATCAAACAGAAGTTTGTGCTGTCAGTGATTGTTCATTTTTTATGCTTTGATTTTGTAACTTGAACAACTACTTCTAGAGTCAAGACTTTTAAAAAGGTAATTTAGATGAAATGAGGTCCCCTGGGTGGGCTCTAACGCCATGTGGATGCTGTCCTTATAAGAATTAGCACAGGTATAGGCCAAAGGCACAGCAATAAGGGACCCATCTGCTAGCTGAGACAGGCCACGAAAGAAACCAAACGTGCTGACTCCTAATCTTGGACATCCACTCTTCAGAACAGTGAAAAAGGAATCTCCGCTGATTAAGCCATACAGGCTGTAGTGTGGGAGACCACCAAGTTGTGCTCTCTTGAGAAATGAGGCCCCTAGCCTACATCTTTCCCTGACCTAATCTATTCTCTGAGATATGCCGAGCAGGCTATATTCAACCAGATGTTTCTTAATTGGCTAAAAGAATGTGATCCAGTCTGGCCAAGATGCCAGTGTGTCTCAGTGTAGCACATGGGGGGAGAATTGCATCTTCCCCTGCTAAGGGCTCAAGCGCGAATCAGAACTAAAACCATGCCTGTATTGAGGTACAAGTGGCCATGTTCCTAGTTATATATGCTGGGTTTATTGTTAAAAGAATAAAAGGAACTAAAGGATAAAGTGATAAAGGAATCCAAAGAAGATTAGCAGTCTCTAGTGCAGTGTCTTGTTAGCATTAATCTCTTTTCCTTCACCTTTGACATTATAGACACAACTTGATTGCCCAACTTACTGCCATATTTCATGATGACTTGTGGATTAGTCTACATTGCAAGGACTTCAAGGTTAGCAGTTTTTCCTCACGCAGGTTTATGCTCAACATTCTTAGCACTAGGCTAGGCATTAAGTGAATGAATGCAAATGCTCATAAAAATGGAAGTCCCAAAAAGCTTAAGTAACCATGTAACTTTAGAGAGTGCAATCACACAAACATGACTCTTCCTTACTCTGATTTGGAGAAATCACAGAGAAATAGACATGAGCATCAGACTCAAGGAAATGACTATATTAAACTTAAGTAGAGAAAAGGTTTATTTGGCTCAAATTTTTAGAAGTTTAAGCCCAAGGCTACATGGCCTTGTTGCTTCAGAAGCTGCTTACCTTATAATGGTTGGGAAGCAAAGAAAGAGAAGGAAGAGGGCCCGGTTCTCAGTTCCCTTTAAGCTACATCCCAGAGACCTAACTTCCTTGCATTGACCCCAGCTTCTCACCATGCACGAGTCTCCTCAGGCACGAGCAACAAGACTTTAACACATGCATCTTTGGGGGACATTCAAGATCCAAGCTATAGCAAAATCTAAAATCTTGGGAAGCTCTGAGAACAGTCATAATGGGAAGTCGAGATTCACTGAAGGAGAGAAATGATTGGGAATGGGAACTGGACTCATGCAAGCTGGTTCTGAGGGAGGCTCCTAGCCTCTCACATGGTAGAGAAAGTCAGTTTTACCTTTACTCCATATTAGCTTGTGGATTTCCACCCACTTTCTGGCACTCTAAAAATAGGAAGAGTTTTAGTCAAGTTGATCAAGTCTGACACACTGATTGGGTCACAAGCTTACTGTGACTTGATAATCAAGAGTCAGATATTAGCACTTTTGTTCATGCCTTCTTCCTCTTAAAAAGAAAGAGACCACAAAATAACCAGTGCCTCTTCCAGGGAAAAGCTATGTCTTTCTCTTCGAGCTATCAAGTCTGACACACTGATTGGGTCACAAGCTTATTGTGACTTGATAATCAAGAGTCAGATATTAGCACTTTTGTTCATGCCTTCTTCCTCTTAAAAAGAAAGAGACCACAAAATAACCAGTGCCTCTTCCAGGGAAAAGCTATGTCTTTCTCTTCGAGCTATCAAGTCTGACACACTGATTGGGTCACAAGCTTACTGTGACTTGATAATCAAGAGTCAGATATTAGCACTTTTGTTCATGCCTTCTTCCTCTTAAAAAGAAAGAGACCACAAAATAACCAGTGCCTCTTCCAGGGAAAAGCTATGTCTTGCACGGAACACTTAAGTGTTCCGTGCAAGCTAGATTTAAGGAAGAGTATAAGGTGGTACTTAATTTTTGAAGCTAAGAGTGAATTCCAGCTAAGATTTTTCCCATAGAGCTTAGATATTTGCATGTGTACCCACACAAGTTGAGAAGTTTGACTGTCATAAGGGGATCATTTTTCCTTTATTTAAAAACATAGTAGATGTAAACAGGACTGGTTTTAGGTTTTCTTCCAGGTAAAGCTCCTCTTTAGCCGTTCTATTACCTTGTAGCCCCAAACACTCCCTGAATCACGCAAAAGCACCATGATGTTTGCACAGACAGTTGGGCTGCATGTCTGTGGGTGTTTTAAGATTCTGTGAATTACGCAGATCCCAGCTCTTACATCATCAATTATTCTGGTCTCTCCTGTGGGCCTGCGTGGGCTGCATCTTGTGATTTCTGGTTCTCACTCTGCGGGGATTCTTAGCAGCCTGATCTTCTGAGTCACTTGACTGAGTCGCTTGATTCCTAGTGCCATTCCCCTAAATTCTCTCCTCTTGACACCCTAATTTTGACTAGCAGACTGATTCCTAACTTGTACAGTTGTGTTCTCAGGTTCATTTTCTTCCTTTCAAGTGTGAAGTTCATCACCTGAAAAAAGCAAATCAAGTGCAACTTTTCTCTCTTAGTTTTTTGATCATTTTAATGCATTGACTTATTTCACAAAACAATTAGAGCAGTGCAATGTTCTTAAAGGGTAATGAAAAATGAAAAACTTTCTTGTTTTGAGCACTGCACTTGCTTTCACATTATATAATGCATGCATATATATATATACATATATATATATATACATTTGCAGATATATATGCATGCAGATATATATGTATGCAAATACATATATACAGATACAGATATATATATCTGCATACATATATGTGTATCTATATACACATATTTTACTTAATTATAATATCAGAAAGCATAGTTACTGGAGATGAAATAAAACAAAACAATATAGAAATGATATAAATATGTATATAGAGATAAATGCAATTGTATATCACAGTCTGCTGCAGAAATAGTCTCCAGAGGTCAGCAGCTCTGAAGCATCCTGTTCCCATTCTAATAAAGACACAGTGGTATTTATGTGGGGATGTGCCACCAGGTAATCTGGGGCTGTTGCTTCATTTCTGCAGTCCCCTGAAGCCAGAATAATGTCACCATCTGTGAAAACTGGCATCTGGAAAGAACTAGTTTGCTACATACCCCTTCCCCCTAAAACCCCAGAGGAGCTGATCCCATGACACACACTAGCTATTTTTTTGGGGAGATCACATTACCCTGCTGGTCATTGCCAAGTGATGGGGCTTTGCTTTACCCTCCTCTGAGACAAAGGTATTTGACAAGCATGGGGTTAAACTTGTGCATCTATATTTAATTATAATTGACATTCTTTCTTTACCTTAAGTTTCTCTGTTGAATATGCAAATGTCATATAATAATGAAGTGCATAAAAATAGTTTCTCTCCAAAAATCCCCGGAGTGCTTCGCATTGTGGATTCTATATTTAGAACTTGTCTGTAAGGACAACTTCTTAACTAATTTATCATTCACTGGAGTAGCATTTTAAAATCTCAATAACTGGGAATTTTACATTATATCTTGTGTGTGATATATTTACGTATCATATACAGTTTAATTATATTTTGTAGTGTTGATTTTCTAATGTTATTCTGTTTGGTTGAAGTCTATCCTTTGTAAGATATTGATCTTGTAAAATTTATTGAGAATTTACTGACTCAGAAAATAGTTTATCTTACTGTGTATTCCATAGATACTAGAGAAGTTTGTATTCTTAGTAGTTCCTTGGTATAATGAAGGATAATTGTCACCTAGGTCAGTCAGTCTGATAGCTCTATATTTTGTTTAGTTACGCATAAGCTATTAAAGTGGTACATGAATTTCAAATATGATTATAGACTTGTCTCTTTTGTCTTTAATTCTGTAGCTTTTACTTTACGTATTTGATATAGTTACTAGGCAGACATACGTTTATAACTTCTGTGGCGTCTTCTGAATTGCTCTTTCTAACTGGCTGTCTGCTTTGCTTTCCTCCAGTATGGTAGTAACTGTTTCAGATGAAGAAGGGTCACATTGGCTGCTAACACCAGGAAACTCAATAAGGAATATGATTTTTTATGGTCTCAAAGTATCTCTCCATAAGGTACACATTAATGACAAAGAGGAAAATGGTAACCTTCCAGGAAAAGTCTGACAGGAAATACCTTCAAACACTCAAAGTTACCCACCAAAGCTAGAATAAATAGAAACCATTTTCTTCTGGATATTTTGCAGGAAACGAACACACTAATACTCCCAAGGTTCTGCTGCCAAAATTCATCACCTGAGATTTTTTGATCTTGAGAAAAAATATCACTTAAGCACAATTTGAATAGGATTCTACTAAAGAAGACCTGTGATTTTCTAACAGCTCCAGGTCATGAGAGACAGAGGCCTCAGAGCCATCCCACAATAAAAGAAAGGGAGAGAGTACTGGGACACAGAAGCATGTTTAATCCTCTGTTAAATTTTGACCTGGATGAAAAACTATGGTTATTATTAAAAAATGACCTCAGAGAAACAACTGAAGAAAATAAATACGATCTATAGTTTAGATAATAATATGGCATCAATGTTAATTCCCTGCTGCTGATACTTACACAAGAGAATGTCCAGGTTTTGAGGAACTGAAGTATTGAAGCACAAATACAGGTTACATATTAACATGTTCTCAAGTGATACAAGAAAAACGCCATAGGTGCACCTGTGTGTACATGTATGTGTGCATTGTGACTGTCTGTGTGTGTGTTTGCATGTGTGTGTAGATATACTAAAGATAAAGTTATTAAAGGATAAAGAAGAGGAGAGAAAGAGAGATACGGAGAGAGAAATATTGAAAATGTGGTAAATGTTAATATTTGATAAACTGAGGAAGAAACCATATGGAGGCACCTAAAATCATTTTGCAACTTCTTTGCATATTTGAAATGATTTTTTTAAATGTGAAAGTATTTCTTGTTTCGAAGTCTATTTTGTCTGAAATTAATGTAGTCATCTTAACCTTTTTCATCTTATTTTTCACATATTTTTATTCCATCATTTTACTTTCAAACAATCTGTGATTTCATATTTAAAGCACTGCTCAATGACATTGCAGTCTGCTTTTTCATTTAGTCTGAAAATCACAGCCTTTTAATTATAGCATTGGGTTCTATTAGAGTTAATATTATTCATATAGTTGGATTTTGGTCTACAGTTTCTTATTACTTTGCTATTTGTTCTTTCCTGCTTTCATTTGGGTTAGTCAAATATTTTCTAGCATTTCATTTTAATTTTTCTGTTGGCTTTTCAGCTATACCTCTTCACTTGTTTTCAAATGGTTGCTTAGAGATTCTTGTGTGCGTCCTTATGTTATTACATCTGCTGAAGTTCATGCCAGTATTTCTAATGCATCCAAAACCTTGAAACACTAGGGTTCTGTTTCTTTCACTGGACCCTTTCTTCGGTGGCATATAATTCATCTGAAATATGCATTTATATTGTGATTTTACTCTAGTTATATGTATTTTCAAAACAATAATAAAACATTGCCTTCTCATATTTATTCTTGTGATTACTATTTTTGGTGCTTTTCATCCCTTTTTGTAGCTTTGTCCATACCTTTCAGCATGATAAACTCCCTCAGTATTTCTTGTTATGGAATTCTTTAGAGAGCAAATTACCTGGATTTTTCCACAACTGAAAATCTTTTATCTTCATTTCATATAGATATTTTTGTTGGACTGTAGGTTGGCAGCTGTGTATCTCTACACCCACAGCACATTAAAAATGCCATTTTATTTTCTGCATTCCATAAGAAATCAGCCATCATTTGTGCCAGTGTTTTACTACACGTAAAGTGTCATTTCTTTTGGCATCGTTCCACAATTTCTGCACTTTTTTCTTGGTTGACTACAATGCAAAATGTATAAATCTCCTCATTTTCATTATTCTTGTGTATCAGTACTAATATTTTAGGAACTGCAAGTTTATTTTCTATGAAATTTATGCAAATTTTTACCTGATTCCTTCAATTAATTTTTCATCTCATTATCTCTCTCTGAAATTTCTGGGACTCCAAATACTTAGAAGTTATCTTCTCTGATACTGTTCCAGAAGTCACTGAGACATTGTTATTTTTATCAGTATTTTATATTTTCTCTGTGCTTTATTATAGTTTTATGAAGCACTCTTCCTTATACTAAAATTTTTTGCTATTGCATTTTGATTTTTATTGATATCTATTTGTAGAACATAAAGGCTACATTCTTCATGGGGATTTGATACATGTATATAACACATCTTAATGATTTTTTTTTATCCTTTCTCCCTCTCTCTTTCTTCCTTCTCCCTCCAGCTCTTACTCTCTTTCACTTCTGCAAAATAGCTATCTCTTTATTTCCTATTGTCCATCTTTTATTTATCTCTTTATATTTGTGATTTCTCACATAAGAGAAACTGTGTAACCCTTAAGCTTGTGTATGTGATTTATTTCATTTGACGATAGGGCCTTACTATGCATCCATTTTGCTATAAATGACTCAAGTTTAATCTTTTTGTCATAGTAGTATGCCACTGTTGGTAGACACATAGGAGTCTTCTTAGATTTTTCTATTATGAATCGTGCTGCTATAAATGTTGGTATTCATTTATCACCATAATAGGATGACTTTAACTGCTTCAGGAAGATACCTAGAAGAGGGTTGCCTGGGTTGAGTGAAATTTTAGTTTTAGTTATTTGTGAAATCACAATACTGATTTCCACAGTAGTAGTACTAGTTTATATTCTTACCAATGATGTTGAATGGCTTCTTTTTCACTGCCATCTCTCAATCATCTATATTATTAGAATTGGTGATGATCATTCTTTCTGCATTAAGATGGAATTTCAGTGTTGTTAGTTTGCCTTTCTCTAATACTAAAGATGAACTTTTTTTCATGTATTTATTGACCATTGGTACTTCTTCTAAGAAGTGTCTATTCACTTCAGTTGCTAATTTGTATTTATTTAAGATCATTTCTATTACTTTTTTCTTTACGTATACTGCTATTTTCTTCTGGTTCTGATCTGCTATAAAACCAAATCAATGAATTTATCATTTTAATACTGTAATTTTCACATCTAAAATTTTCATTTCCATCTTTATAGCTTTGTTTGGGCACTATAGATTTACTTATTATGATCATATCTCTTTTAAAGCTCTTCAGTAGATTTATTTGAACTCTTTGAAAATATTTTTTTGTTAATCCCAACATCTAGATTATCTCACTGTAAATTCTCCAATTTGGGATCATACTTTTTTACTTCTTTATCTATTATGATTGCGATTATGATTATTATGCTTTGATAATTTTAGATGCTACATTATTGAGACTTGAGATTTCCATATTCAGGTTAATGGAGTTTTAAGTTGTTTTGTTTTACAAAATTTCACTCAATTTGTTATAAAAAATAATTTCTATCTTCAGAGTACCTGTAAAATTGCCTCTCAACATTTGTTTGAGCACTTTTTACAATGGTGGATTACTATCTCTACAAAGAAACCAAATCCAGTCTTTGATAACTTCATTAAAATTTCCTTATATTTAATCCTAGTGTCTGTAATTTCATACAGGAACCATGGGGACACATTCATCGTCTTTTTTTTAAATGACAGAATTTCTTGTATATAAAAAACAGTGATCATATTTCCTATCACTCAGGTTTTTAAGAAAATATAGCTTCCCATTCATATCAGCTCTTTTACAGTCTATTGTTAACAAAAGTTCTATAGAAGAATTTCTCTGTATTCGTGAATTCCCAAAAGTGTGTCCCAGTTTGGTATTATTTGTACAGGTTTGAAAATTATTCTAGATGAGGTTTCCTTTCATAGCTTTCCTCAAAGGTTTCCATATAGTTAATCACATAGGAGAATGTATTTAGAATCTTTTCTCCTTCCTGGATTATTTGAGGGAAGGCTGGAGCACACTGTCTGATTTCAAGTGCTAGCTGTGCTACATGTTCTTGGAGACATTGTATGACCTCTTTATGCTTCAGCTTCCTTACTTATAAATAGGAATACTAATATTAATGACCTACTCAATGAACTGTTGTAATTATCAAGTAAAGTAATACATGTAAAAGTAAACATAAAAAGTTTTTCAATTGCTTCAGAACAAGCAACTAATACATATTTTATGGGGAAATGAGGGGCAAAGAGTGGGAGGAAGGAGCAAGTAGGACCTTGATGGTTGAATGTAGGAAAGTGTTGCTATTACTTTGGAAAATGCCAAAAATCAGAGCAAATGTTGTCTTACAATGGCTCTTAAATTGGTTGCATCAGAGTCGTTTGGGAAATGTTCTCTTTCCATATCTGAGTGCCATCTCAGACCTACCTCTTAATTAAGAATCCTTGGGATGGCAACTGGGAAACTGAGCATTTTAAGAAACTTCTCTGTACCCTTTTCCATACTCAAAATTCTCAACACCCTGGTGATGGGCCCTGAAAGCACTGTTTTGGGAACTGTGAGCAATTTTAAACATCACATCGTGATGAGCATAGATTAGTAGCTCTCTTGTTTTACATTTGGGTACACAGAGAATGAGAAAGAAAAAGTGACTTGATTCCATTCACTATCATAAAAATGAAAAGGTCAGGACAAACACTAATGTCTACTGACTTCACAGCTGGTGCTTTCTCTGACACACAATTTAATCTAATGATTATCTCATTTGACTCAGACATCCAACCTCTATCATCTGCTTCAGAAGTGATTGTGACAAATGATCCATCTTGATTGTGTGCTTTATGAGAACCATTATCATCTCAGTTTATCTCTCTCTAAAATTGGTACAGTGCTGACCTTAAAGAGTTAGGATGCTGTGAATTTTAATTAATGTGGGCTGAGTCCATGGCTGGCTCCGATGAAAAGTGCCATGTCCATGCATAGTATTATTATTACAGTCTACCAGTTGTCAGAGCTGTATCTTTTGCCAGGCTCTGTGTTAGGTCATATTTGAAAGAACAGGGCAGAAAAGCTGGCCCACTGGCTGCTACTTGGCAATCTGATGTGTCCTTAAACTTGTTCAGTCTTTATATTCTTTATACCTGAGCATCAAACCCACCTGCGATCATGAGTGATTTGCAGCCTCCTCCAGCTACTAGAGAAAGCTTGCTGAGAGGCAGTGGGATGAAGCACAATGAATTCCAGTGTCAGAAGCTTGGATCACTGAGTAATGGCTTTGTGGGTGTAATGGAGATAGTGGCTAAATTTGACAGGCTACTTGAGGTAAGTAAATAAGGTGAAATATGCAAGGCACTTCAACGTGCACCTGATCCTCACCATAGGCTGCTACAATGATAGACTCCAGAGAAAGAAACTGATGCAAAGCTGCCAGGAGAGGGACGAATGACAATAGAGAGGGACAGCCTTGACCATGATCATCCCATCATGTTTATTTGGCAGTGTTGCGATCAAGAAGATAATGTTTAATTAATACTTTCAGATGGAACTCAGCTAGAGGTTTATGAGCTTATTCTCTTCTTATATTTCAACCTTGATACCCAACTTCCATTCTCTTCATTTTACAGGTGTGGTAACTGAGGTTCATAGATCGACTCTATGGGCTCTAAGCTATGACTACCACTGTCATTTTGCAATCTGACAGTGGCCCCTTGCCTCTTCACAGTGGATGTAAAGTATGTGATGAATGATTATATGCTTTTGTTGTTGTCTTTCTCCAAATGCATGATTTTATATTTCACAAAGTTACTTCTGAGACTCTGAAGAAATAAAATCAATTTAAACAATCATTTTGATTTCTCAATAATAATTGTACTATTTTCTTTCACTTTTACAGCAGCTTTGCAAATAAAACTTACAGAATACCTTTCCCCCAATTTATTGACCAGCAACTGAGACCCAGAGAGCATGAAGACTAAGATAATCATCAATGAGTATAATTTATATAGTGATCAAATGCCTCTAGAGCATTTGCATATGTCCTGCTTTCCTGTTGCATTCTAAATCATGTCATCATATTAAATTAGCATTTCCTAAATGCTGTTTATTAGGCAGGGCACAGGTGTGGAAAAATTCTCTTCTCTTTATGTCCCAAGGGAAAGCAGTCACCTTTTACCCAAGCTGAAAGAGGCACCAGCCGATAAATACTTCCTTTCAGCACAGTCGAGGTGCTCCCTGGGGGGATATTTTATGCTCCAGGTACTCAGCCCTGTGTTCTCTTGTTGCCTCACGGTGTCCCTGAGCAGCAGTGACATGCTCTCTGCCAGGCTGAGTAACACCCCTGCCCTTAGGAATCGCCTCTGTGGTGGAAATGACCCAAAGGGTCCTCAGAAACCTGCATCCTGAAGAGAGGTCACAGCTAATGCTAAGATACAGCAAGTATAACTGAGATCTAGGGTTTTATTCTGTTTTAGTCTATCCTAGTGGCTCTCCAGACTTGGTGATATATGATATTCTGTTGAGGGGGAAAAAAATTGAACTTTTACTAATTAAATAGAATATCTTCATGCAGTGAAAGGTTTTGCAAATGAATGTAATTCACACAAAATTATGCTGGCCAGAAAGTGCCATGAAAATCTGCTAAGGGTCAGGGAGCAGTGAAAGGGAAACATAGGGTAGGAAAGAGGCAGTGAGATTTATTTTATTAAAAAAGCAGAATAAGGAAACTGACACATACGTATTTAGAGAGACAAACAGAGACAACACAAAGGAAACAGAAAGCCTGAGACAGGAAGGGACAAAAGACTAGAAAGTGCAGAGGTACAGACCATGGTAGATTCATGTTAAGGTTGCACTGGATTATTCTAGTGACTGGACTCAGTACTGCTCTGTAATATTCTGAAGACATTTGGAGCACTACGTGAAGATGTCTTCTAGACTGTTTATCAAATTTATAGATTGAGCAACTTCTCTATGATGGTACTACGTGAGAACCAGGAGATATGATAAGCAAAATACAGGCAAAAGCTATTCATTGAAGTTTAATTAGAAAGGCATTCATTAAACAGAAGAATAGAAATAAATATCCAATTTCAATGTTTGCAATGATAGTGATGGACAGATATATGAGATAGATAGACATATTTACTAACTAAATTATACTAAACTATAACTGCGGGGATGACAGAGACATAACACCAATATTTTGTCTTTATATATCTAAGGCTGATAGAAGTAGAGCGACTGATTGAGCTGATAACAAAATTACCTAGAACCAGTATTTCTTCTGTTTCTAATAAATTAGACATTTTTGTTTAAAATTAAACCATTATGGAATAGCCAAAACCCGGAGAAAACCAGAGAAAATTAGCCTTTCATGTTTCCGCCAGTGAGTATAATACTATTTGATGGCATCTGATTGTCTGTGACTGTTCGAAAATTTCTATGTTGAAATCCCAGTCTTACGATGATAGTGGCAGGAAATGGAGCCTAGGGGTGGTGATTAGAATATTAGGGTGGAGTCTAAATGAAGAGGATTAGTGTCATTATAAAAGTGGCCTCAGGAACCTTTCTCACTCCTTCCAGCCCCATGGGACACAGTGCAAAAATAGGAGGACCTTCACCAGATTCCCAATTTGCAAGTGACTGTATTGAGTTGTAACTCCTAGAACAACGAGAAATCAATTTCTATTGTTTAATCCGCCCAAGCTCCAGTGTTTTGTCATAGTAGCCTGAACACACAAAGAACATTTTGTAAGACAAAATTTCAGCCACTTTAGCAAAACAAGGGATAAGGTTAACAATCTTCTCCAATCAGTTACCTTACTTGCATAAGCTTGGATCTTCTTGACAGCGTCACTTGTATAGATAAGTGAGGCTCAGAAGATTAAGAAATTTTCTCAGGTGTAAAAGTTTTTGCTGGTAGAGCAGAAGCGCTCCCCCTAAATATATTTATTTTAATTCCATGCTCTTCCAACTGTGGCATATTATCCAAAGGTAAAAGGCAGGCAAAAAATCCAGTATTTTCCCCAATGAGCCCTGGAAAGAGGACACTAAACTGCTTTCACTTTAGTCTCTGTCCTGCTCCCCTTCTTGGTTTTTGGCGAGGTAATGAGGAGATTTATTTCTGTTCTGTGAGGAGCACCCACATGCTCACTCCCACCTCATCTCAGGTCTAAGGAACGTTGGCAGGAAAAGCAGCACACCTGTTCCTTTTTGACACTTCTTTCCTTCCTGTTCACATCAGTATTTGAAGCTGCCATACTTTGTTAATTCATTGCTGTGATCCCTAACTGAAGACAATATGTTGCCAACCCACAGTTGTTACTATGGTGACCATCATGTCATAAGGTGACCCTGCATATGTGGCTGAGTGTGGTGATGAATTCTCTTTAATCTCTTAATTTTACTGGTATAGAATGCCAGATGTTAAACAGAAAGAAAACTGAGCTATGCAGCAAACCAACACTGGTACAGATTTTTCTTCTTAGTATTCCTGTCAGACTAGACAACTTATATATGGTATTTTTCTAATCTAATGTTTTATAATTATGGTAGAAGGTAAATAATTACTCTTGTCAGAAAGAAGCTGTTTACTGGACTAAGGTTGAAAAGGCTATCATTTCAAAAAGATTTTGAGGTGAAGACAAGATGTTTTCTCATAAAATTGTTAAGATCTGTGCTCATTTCCGAAGAGTATCAATAAGTCTTTCCTATTCTTTAGCTTCAGTTACATTATCTGATAAACAGAATGAAGATATCTATCCTCACTGAGCTACTACAAAAATTGAATGGAAAAAAAATATGTTTCTTGCACTTGCCACCTAGGAGTTGTACGTCAACGTGTTTTCTTAAGCTTTATGCTATCACCAGGATGTATCATTTCCCAGTGCTCACTTAGCCAAGTCTTCACATTTCTTTTAGAAATGACTCAAATATTATTTATAAAAATAAGGAAGGTTGAAGGAAATGAATTGTACAGAAGAGATGCAGAAGCAGAGAGTGGGAGAAACAAAAAGAGAGAGAGAGGAAGGGGGAGAGAGACACACAGAGACAGAGAGACAGAGAGACAGAGAGATAGTTTTGTAGCTCTAGGACTAGAATCTAATGCAAAGGATTCTAAAGCATGGACACACATGTGTGCACTATTCCTTGTAGCTATACATCTAAATACATGACAAGTGGTCAATAAACATGATCTAGTGAGCAGTGCTGGGTGAGATAATGTCCTGAGGAGATGGCCTAAAACTTCAACTAGCATATCTGAGTGTACTGGTGATGTTGGACCTGTGGTAGGTACAGGGAGGGTCATCACAGTCATTCTCTATTCTCTGAAGGAATTTTGTGTCCCAAAGGGAGAGGACTTGATTGATTTCAGTAGTAGAATTCAGATAAACTAAGGGTTTTACCAAAATTGAGTAGCATAGAATTTAAGTACAATTTTTTTTTATGATTACACTTTACAGGGATTGAGTGTGAAAACTTCTTAGAGGCTGCACCTCCCTGCATTCTTGGAAATGTATTTTCCAAGCCTATAGAATATATTGAGCTGTTTAGAGATAGCTAATTCATGAAGAAAAGTTGTATACTGGCAAGAAGAAGGGTTAGGAAACAGTAGACCTGACATCTCCAAGGCCAGTAGTGAGTTCTTAGATTTCAGAGTGATATTACACTACAGATTGTAATCATCTGTGTTAGCTACCTTTGTGTCACTGTGACAAAACACCTATGAAAATCAGTTTAAACTAAGGAAAGCTAATTTTGGCTTATGATTTCAAAGGTTTCAGTGCGTAGTTCCCTTGCTAGTTCCAATGCTTTAGGTCTGTGGCAACTTACAACAGCTCGTAGGAAGGATGTGGCAAAGGAAAGTTGCTCATCAAATCCCTCAAGTGGCAGAGAGAAGAGGACAATTGAGAGAGGAAAGGACCAAGCAGAAAATAGATATCCCAAAGTCACATGCTCTTTACCCACCTTCTTAAAGCAGGTCTCCCATTCCTCAATTCCCACTACTCTCTAATAATGTTATCAAACCATAATCTCATCAATGGATTAATCCACTAAGATAAAAAAGTCTTCTGAATCCTATAACCTTCTGAAAGCCCACCTCTGAGTGCATTTAGGGAATATTTTAGATCTAAACCATTACATTGTCTCAAACGACAGAGTTTAAAATTGATTACCACACCAAATTGCTTGTAATGTAAATTTATATATATAAATTCATTTTTTTCTTGGGATTCAATTAAAATCTAAAGTTCTATATTTGGGGATAATTCAATAGATGGACATTCTGGTTAACTGAAAACTCATGTAGATGATCTTGGGGACTGCCGAGGCAGCAGCTGGACAACAGGAAAATGAAAAAATAGTTTGTCCTTGTTAAACGTAGTTCCACATAAATTCATTAGCTAGTCATTGTCCTCCGAAGTACCCTGGTGATCCTTCCCCTAAAGAACTCAGGTCACTCTTGAAGCTAAACAGGGGGCATTTAACAAAATGTAACTATTCCACAGAGAAATATCACATGTTTTTTAATCCAGAGTGATGGGACTTAGAAAAGGTGTTTAGGATAAATAATAATATTGGACAAACATGGTCGAGTGGAATTTTATGCCTCATCAGTCATAGGCTTGCTCATCTGTGAAACACTATAATGTGTTTTAAAATTTTATGGGTAGTCATTACAAAAACAAGCAGACCATCAAGCTGATCATCTTGAACCATAGTCCTGGAAGATGCTGGTGGACAAAGAAAACATAAACATTGCATGATATAAGAAGCCTTGGGGGACCATCCGATTCTGGGTGTGACTTGAACATTTTAACCCATTTCTCTATAAGCTGCATGTGTCATTGGTAAGGATCTGAACTGTAGCCAACATGGAAAAAGCCAGAATTCTGCCAGGCATATCCTTGGCCACACTATGTTTCGTGGGCCATTGTTCACTGTTCTAGACATGGCTGCACTGGTCAGCATGTAGCAGAGAGCATAAAACGGGGCCACATGCTGATATTCTCAACCTCACAACTTACCTTTGCTCCATGACCACAGCTACTGTTCCTGACCCCATGAACCGCCCTAGATTTCCACGCCTGCTTCCTTCCGTCTGTTTTCACTGCAGCATGGAACCCTTTGGACCAATTGCTCATGCTGGCTCTCTCCATTCAGTTTTCACTCATCCAATAAATGTGCCAAGTAATGAGCTAAATTGGAAAACTTTCTCTGAAAAGCACAACAAAATCAGTGTTTGAGGTTCTGCAAGCTATACAACTCTGCCATAGTTTCTCTAGTGTGAGAAGCCGAAAGTGTAAATAAAGACCAAAATATATAATGCATATGTATTGAGAAATGGGAAGAAAATGTTCATATGAGAAGGGCAACTGGGGGAAAGGAGAAGGAACTGAAGGGAAAAATAGAAAATAAGAATAGAGAGAAAAGATGGAAACAAAGCTTTTATAAAGATGAAGAAGGGTTGAAGGAAGGGGAGGGAAAGGGGAAAAAAGAAGAATCAAAACATTATATTTACAGGTACAAATTCCATATGATAAATATTACATACAATGCAAAAATAAATTAAGTAAACAAAAACCAGTCATCTACAGCATATATGCCAATGGCTATATGCCAATAAAACTTTATTTTTACAAACAGGCAAAGCACCCAGTTTGGCCCATGGGTGATAGCAAACCTCTGAGCTGGAAACTGGTCATTACAAGTTTAATCAAATCTGATACTTGACATTATGTTTCAAAATCTGTAACCAATCATTTTTGTCATGTATATAGCTGTTTTTATGCTGTAATGGCATAATTGGGTAGTTATAACAAAGACCATATAACCCACAGTGTCTAAACATTTACTATCCTGTCCCTGGGGGAAAAAAGATTTGCCAATTTCTAGTTTAGAATAATGGAAGGGTTATTATTGGATAATAATTAAGAATTAGAAGTTAGGAGAGAGGCAGATTCTGCTTCAAGGCCAGTAAAAATGCTATTAACAATAATAGAAATAACCATGTGTCAACCATGTGATAAGCATTTTACTAATAATTTTTTAAACTGAATTTAATGTGCTAATTGGAGCACTTATATAACATAATTACTGTCATACTCAATTTACAAACTCAGAGATAGTTTACTTAAGCCACATGCCAATTAGAATGTAAAAATTCACATCCAGTTCTATGTATCTCCAAAGCTTAGGGTGAATTAATATGGACCATAAGAGAGGGATAAAGAATTTTCCCAACTGGGGAAGAGCATTTGAGACAGGGGAAACAGTCTTCAAATGTGTGAAGGGAAGAAACTATATTCAAGAACAGGGAGGTGCCTGAAGCAGTATGATGAAGCTTATTAGGGCAAGAAAATGAGGCTGAATTATGAAATGGCTTGAAAGCCACGGAAAGTTTGCCATTGCAGTTTCTTTTCCAGGGTTACTTTGGTGTGGATAAAGTACTTAGCTATGGTGGAGAGTGTCAAAGCCCTGAGATGTGAAAGACTATTCAACCCCTGGGAAGTAGGTTTCTCCCTTTTACCAAACTATTAGTTAAAATATGGTACCCTCTAAGTTGTCACCAATGATAAGTCACTAGATTAGCATTTTGTTGTTGTCTCATTCTACTCAGGATGCTGTTCTCATAGTTGCTCACCTCTGATATTTATTCAAAGAAATTAAACAGACAAAATATTAGCCTGCAGAGGTTGCTATGGAATTGGAGTCTTGTCTGATTTCAAAAGTGCCAGGAGATGTTATATTAAAACAGAGAAAGAAATGGGATGCTCACTTCAAAGGCAATGCCAAGTGGTTCAGAGTGTCTTCGCTTTCAGCTTCTGTTCATAAGCATCAGCAGGCAATATTTGATATAACCAGTTTATTGTCCATAAAGAAACCTGATTTCCCTAGATCACAGACCTAAAGGAAAACTGGTTTCCTGTGGGCCCAGACCTAAAGAAAAACTGTTTTGTTTTGTTTTGTTTTTTTCTCAGAAAGCTGTTGACTGTTGAATTGGTGTTCTCGAGTAAATCAGAATAGTGAACTCTACTGATATATTTATAGTAATGAACCATTTGATTACACAGATCAAATCTGTGTCAGGAATTGGGATGGACAGAGTGAGGATGATGGCCTTTTGTAAAAATCATGCTTATTGATTAAATTGGCCATTTCTGCAGAGGAAGTTCCAAGGAAGAGTTAAATTCCAAGGCAAGGCAGATTTCAATTCAAAATACGGAAATATTTTCTGTGACTCAAGAATTTGACAGTGGAATGATCTCAATCAGATGGTTTCTGAAAGCTTGCTCAGCATATTTTTTATTTTTTATTCCCAAGGAAAACTTTATGCCTAAAGTGAATGTGTACTTACAGGAATTTAGGGAAGTGTAATTTAAAACACATAGTAAAAGTACAGAATATGGTTGAAGTGTTCTGATTTATGCTAAAATTTTATCCAAACATGAATTAAATTCAGAAATGTGTCCATTTTAAAAAATATAGCCTTTGGAATACACATTATACTACAATGCCAATTTTTGCCACATCACGCAAGTATAGATATTTTAATCTGAGAAGCAGCAAGTGACACCGTAAAACAGTTAGGACATGGCATCTCAGAATTGAAACAGGCTCTTGGGATCACCCTTTCTGATCCAGTGCAGATATTTAAGTGCAGGTAATTGAAGAACATCTGATAATACCTTCCAAATCTGGACATCTATCGTATAGACTTTACTGAGTCCTTAACACCAATAAATTCCAAATTGTGCATTGTTCTACCCTATTCTAGTAATTATGATTATGCACATCTAAAATTTTAAATACACATATATTTACATAATATTTGTACACATATGTACATTTTTACACATGTATATTTTCAACTGATTCATAAGAATGATAAAACCTCCGATTATAAACTTTGGAGTCAGGGAGGGAGATCTGGTTTAAATTTACCTTTATAGTCAGGATTTATTTGATAGTTTGGTTAGGTATGTGGCTTTAGTATGTTTTCTAATGCTTTTTAGTCCCATTTTTTCAAATAGTAGAATAGGAATAAAACATCGTCCAGAGTTGATACTCTTGGTACTAGAAATCCAGGACACAATCTCTCATCACATAGCCTGAATACACAATACATATATAGAAAATAGCAGCTGGTGTGTGCGTGCACGTGTGCATGCATGTGTGTGTGTGTTTTCATGTGTGGATACCCAAAATTACTCAAGATTACTTGTGTGTGTGACTTGTACAAAATAATAACTTCCATAATAATGTGTGGAGTTGAGTAGAGATAAGTCACAGGTTGAGAATAGAGAAGTTTATGGATTCCAAGTCTGAAATGTAAACTGAATGAACAGTGCACTGAAAATACTAAAATACTTCTTTTTTTTTTTTTTTTGGCTCTGGGGTGCTTCTGAGTCACAATATCTGGAACTCTATTCTGCACAGCTCAGAGTATGAATTTCTTCTGTGTTCAGGCACATGTATTGTGTCCCATACACAACAGGTGGCAGCTTTTTTTGCACAAAAATCAGCTTTGCAGAAAGGTCCTGTGGAAAATGGGAGAAAGGACATCACCACTTCTACTCTTCTTTAGGTGTGTGCCTTCTTTTCATGGACAATGAGGATTAACTGGACTCTCAGTATAGACATTCAACCCAAACTAAGAAGTCAATATCAGTGTTATTGAAGACATTTTCTTAAAGAAGTTTTCTGCTAGATCTAACAGACTCCTGAAGAGTAAGAGACAGCAATAATTATTTGATTGTGGAAATCCTTAGTTACTCAGGTAGTGGAGACTTCAATCTCTTCTTTGTGCTTACATATAGTTCACTTCAGAGCATGGACTAGAAAGAGTCTTCATTACACAGAAACTTGGTGAAATATATTATGAGAAACCATGTGATATATGCTGGCAATACATGTTAAATACAATTTCATAAAACTTCTCTCTTCCTTTCTCCAAGATGTTCTTCCTGTCAAATGGGGTAAGTAGGTCTAATATTTCTTGCTTCAGCAGGTCTGGGGCCCTTGGGAATTTCAAGGCACTTGCACATATGTAGATTCTTGTTATAGGAGAATTGATTACTTGAGTTCCCAAAATTACAGTTGCGTAAATGTCTTCATTACACAAAATATTCAACAAAAATATTGTTATAAAATTAGTTTCTGTCAAGGTGTCTACCTCATTACCTCCCATCTTGTCAAAATAATACTGTGTTGTTGCTGTTTAATCTGTCACTGATTTTATAAAATATTTTGAGCACTAATATCATAATGAAAATACAATGCATATTACCTGCAAAATGAAATCTTAGTGCTTTGAAAGCTGCATAATATCATGCAGTTGATGAAAGTGATACTCAGAACTGCAGGAATTGCATTCAAAGCCATTGGCAAAGGAGAATTTGTATGAGTTAGATTAATTAACAATGGAAAAAGAGAAAATCAACATGGAAGATGATTAGAAGCTTCAAAAGAGAAATATTTGAATATCAAAGGATTAAGAGGAGCCTCAGGGAAAAATGATGAATCTCTCAAATATTTTTTCAAAAATTACCTTTCCTCCTAATCATGACATGAAAGTTAAATGTGAAGTGAAGGATTTCATTTCACTTGATCATACAATTTTGTCAGAAAAATTACTGTTAAAAATCAAGACCTGCCTCATTTTCTCATCATTTTATGAATTAGCATGCAGTGAAATTATCAAATAAATTCTGAATCTATAAGAGAAAATAAACTTAAATTCATGGGTTTTAGTTTCATTTGCCAAACTGAATTTTTGCATGCTTTTTCTGAACCTATGTTTCTATTTAAGGAAGATTCACTTTAGGGTGAATTTGATTTTAAAGAAGCATGTGGGTGGTAATTAAGGGAGTTAGGACTGTGTGCAGAATCTGGATCCAGAATGCTGGGCTTTGGATTCCAGTTCTGATTCTTACTGTGTGAAGAGGGAGGTCTCTCCAATATCTTTGTACGAAGGGCTCTCATGCTGATTAGAAAATGGAGTTAATGGAATTCGTATTCAAACAGAGAACTGGCAGCAAAGCAGAGGATATTATATTCCCATGCATCTGGTCTTCCTTTGCTTTTAGGTCTTTTGCTCTGTGTGTAGGGTTCTATGCCTTCTAAGTAAAGATGATTTATTTCATTTTTCCTAAGAACTTGCAAGTAGAAATAGTGTCCTCCTCTTCCTATTTTTCATACTTACATCCTTTCTCTCTGCTCTGCCATCAAGTGTTTCCAGAAGCAGTTTCCATGCTCATTTTACAGTCTACCCAAATTGAGGTGTTCTTTTACCACGATCTTTGTAAAAGTCGTGAATGCTGCAGTTGTATAACTTCTGTGATTAGTTCATTGTTTCTGTTCTTTCTCATGTCTGCTTCAGCTGTGACAAAACACACTACCCACAGACACATATATATACACACATTTACACATGCATATGCATACTCATCTCTTTATTTCTAGTACTTGTTATAGGATATCCTAGTTATCATCAGTGAATGAATACTTACTTCATTTAGACAACATAAATAGCCTTGGAGTGAGAAACACCCCAACAAGGCTGCTGTTAACTGACCATGGAAGTGTGCACAGCTCATTTTTCTCTGAGCCTTAGTTTTCGTGTACACTGTCGGGAGTGGAGAAGTTGGATTTGTTAAAACTTTTCCAGATTTTTCAGTCATAATGCCTTATGGATGAGTGGCATTTACAAAATTGAAGTCCTGATGTTGGCTATCCCTTTTTCAAAGGACATTTTCCTTCCCCACCTCTGAAGAGTAGCTGTGTTGAAACAGTGAATGAGATTCATTGTTGGGCAGCAGCTTTGCCAACTGATGAATATCTGGCTGGTGCTCTTCCAATTTAAATCAATCTGGATGCTTTCTGCTGTACTTGTAGAGCTTTAGCTAAGTTTTCAGAGGACTTTAATCTTTGTCTGGGGTGGGGGGGGCTTCTGGCTGTGCATTATAATAATCATTGTTATCTCACTACCCCATCACTTGTACTCTGCCGTGAGCTACGTTCTGCCAGACAATGCACTAAAAAAGGCTCTTCATCCATGATCTCATTTGATACACATTCAAACCCAGAAAAACTACTATTCCTGCTTTTTGAGATCAATAGACTAAGAGGGACTAGAAAAACAACCTGGAGCTTGGTTGTCAATTATGGATATTCAAACTCCTTGCCCCTTCACTTTGGAATCCCTTGTGTTAACCACCACATTCCACAGCTCCTGAGTCGTGTGCATGCTTGTTGCCCTGAGCCCATTATCTCAGGACACTACCTGAACAGTATCTCCTAGATCACAAACTACAGTATTTACTGCCTATATTTCTGTGCATCATGGTAGACGTTGCTGCATGGTTAGCTGCGTTGTAAATTTTCGAAAGGTATACTGACATTCAATGTAGTAAACATAAAATTAAAATAATAAAGCCACTGATGATATGGGTTTTAAACTCCTGGCTTTGAAACTTACTGCTGGTTCATACTAGCAAGGCAGCCTTGGGCAAGTTACTTAATTACCTTATGCTTTCATTTGCTCATCTATAAAATGTGAAATAATATTTCTTACTTCAACAAACTAAGAATTTAATGAATTAATATATGTGTGTATATGTGTGCATGTGTGTGTGTGAAGGTCTAAGATAATTTCTGGCACTCTATTAAATACAACATATGTTAATGTGATTATCTTATGTTTTCTTTCTGAAATGCCCAATACGGAGCTAGTTTCTTTATATCGTGGGCCTGATCTAGTTGCTCCTCTCCAATCCTCTCAGTAAAGGGAGGTTTAGAATTCCTCATTTTCTTCTTCACCAGAGTCTTCAACTTTCTAGATTTCTTGTTTCTAGTTGTTCTTTTGGTTTTGCAGGCTTTCCATATAATCACAGACATACAGTTCAAAAGACATTTTCTCTATGGCATCTTTTTCAACATCTTCCTGTTAGATATTCATTACAAAATTAAAATTTAACAAACAAGCAAATAAACAAAGAAAACACTACCATGGCCAAAACAAAGACAATGAAACACTACTAGAATATTTTATTATGGGCGGCTAAGTTAAGTAGACATATTATAAGCAGTCAGACACAGCTGGGTAGTTGAAGAAGTCAGTGTGGAAGACTAGCACACACCACAACTGTGGGTGGAGGCATAATCCTTGAAGGCCAGGACTCAAGACAAAGACAGAATATTACACCTACGTATTTCCCTGTCCCAGAGAGGGGTTAAAAAGTAGTGATCAATATTCTAAATAGGCATTCATCACCCGTGTTCAGGTCCAAGACCTCCTGGACCCCTCTCTTCCAGGAAAACTCTTCATTAATTCAACAAACACTTGCTTCTTGACTGTCTTCCTCATTGGATTATTATTACCTAAGCACCTATACTCAAAATCTTATTGGTTGCCCAAAGTTTCTTCCTACCATGTGACTTTGTACCCACATGGTGTTTTTGCTCTATAAAACTTCCTTTGAAAAATGGGCTCAAGGGGAACCCATTTTCTGGGTCCCCCAGTCGCTCTTAGGCAGTAGCTGTCTATTGCACAATAAATATGTCCTACGCTTAATCTCTATGTTCTTTAGAATTCATTCTTTGATTTTGGGGAATGCAAACTGGGCATATCAGATATCTAGCAAGTCAGGAGGTATAATATTTCCTTATATCATTTTGTGGTCCTATATCATTCCTATAACAATTTCACTTTTTAAAGTAATGTACACTATCCCTCATTTGTATGTGTGACTTAAACCTAGATAACACAAATCTTAGCTTTTTATTTTTAAAGGATTTTAACTTAGGTGCATGTCTTATGTTCTTTGGACTCTTCCTTACCTTGACCGCTAGAATATTTAGTCAGATTTTGTATCATTTTTAATAATTAGTAACACAAACTCTACATAATCTGAAGTTTTCCTAATCTTGAATTTCCATATAGAATTTTAAGATTCTCAGGTTTTAATGTTATATTTTTCCATTTCATTATCGTTTGATGTCTTGTGTTCTCAGTGGAATAAGATAGAACAGAATGACTGTATCCATCTTTGAAATTGCCCAGTTCCTAGCTTCGCTTTACATACAGTCAGGCACCACACAACGACAAATTGCCTAACACTGCGCTTCTCAGATTGTATCCCCATCATTAAGCAATGCATGACGATATGTAGTTTTAGACTGAGCCATGTGAGCAAAACAGTATGTATTTTTGACCTATATAAATAGTGATCTATTGCTCTTCAACAGTATTTCTCATAAGTGTCCGTTTTATTGAAAACAGCCACAATTCTGATGTATTAGTAATGAAGGAGAAAATAGATTTTTTTTTTACTTCCTTCAAAATCAAAATGACATTCTTCCACATTCTCTGCTTGTCAATAGTAGCTGTTTATTCAACAAATATTACCCCTGTGTGCCTTGAATCTAATGTGACAGGTAGTTGATGCCTGGAAGTCTGTTACTTCCAAATATATTTCATATATAATTTACTACATAACTCTCTGTTACTGCTTTTTTGATGAACTGTATGGTGTAAAATGATTATTTGTTAAATATTTCTCAGTACTTTTTTTCAACTTAATAGCTACACAAAAATCTGCAAAGACATTTGAGGAAAAAAAAAGTCCAAGATAAAGAACTCCACAGGATTAAGGATCTGGTCGTCTTACTTGCTCTCCTTATCCTCTGCTTCACAGAAACACAGTGGCCTTATTTTTCAAATAGGCTTTCACTTACAAAACAGATAAGAGGGATTCAGTTCATTTCCACAAATACTGGGAATCGGCATCAGTCAGGCTGATGATAAAATGTTAAAAAATAATCAAGTTTCTTGCCTCAGAAAAACAGCCCATGGGTTACTACTAGCAAAATGCAGTAGCATTTTTCAGTGTGATGTGATATGTGCTCAGTTTCCACTTCTTTAATGGAAATCTATGCTTCCTTTTGATAAATACACATCTTCCACAATCCTTCTATGTTATTTGGTTATTTTTAATTTCAAAGAATGAACACTGTGACTAAAGACCAAACTGGTGGTGTTTCTATTGAAATGCATTTTTCAAACCTGCACTGTCAGGGTCTCTGAAAGTCAGTCCTTTTCTTCTGTCCTGTATGTTCTGACAAACCCTATTAAGTCAGATAAGCACAGAGAGCTATTGAAGTGTTTTTGTATGCTAGAGAAATATGTAAAATATCACATTAAAAATAACGGAGCTAGATCTTTCTCAAATGGGAAGGGGATTAAGAGATGTAGGAAGTGGGGGGCAAAAAGGAGTAAGAAGATCATTAAGATGTGCTGTGTATATATATCAACGTTCTCTGAGAAATGCAAACATTATCTATTGCAAACATCCACTGACAGAAAATATCAGAAAGACTAATCTCCAGAATAACTGGTACCACAACTATCTTTGCATCTACCTTTTCTGTCTTTCATCAAGTCACTCAATATATGGTGCTGCTTTTGCAAACTTATGAACAGAGTTGTGGCATTTTAGATTTTAATATATCGTACTACCATAGTATGAATTTAAGATTAAATATGAAAGAAATAGAAGTTCAAAGAGCTACAGTTTATCTAAGGTTAGGTTCCAGGAGAATGACTAAATATTTTAATGTAGTGCCTATCCCATGCTGTCAGATTGTATTCCGCTCCAACTGTGACTTTATAATCTATTTCCTACTCTGACTTTTTAAATGTCATTATCATCCTCATTACTAAAGGTGTGGTGTCCTCTTCTGGACATTAACTGGTCATTGTGAAGTAGAGTACAGGACTTGGGTGTTTTATTGTCTTTTTGTGTGTGGCTCTGCTCTCCTTCATCACTATTTGTCCTCCACTTGTATCCACAATGGGAGGAAATTGATGACATGAAGAGAAAGAAGAAGAAGAAATTCTCATGATTCGTTCAGTGAAAAGTCATACCAAGCTATGTATAGTTGTAGAACTGGATGCAATATATAGAATTCTGCCGTGGGGATTACATTTGTAGCATTTTGAGTTTTGTCTAAACTAGTCAAGAATAGAGGTGAGCTGGATGAAGAAAACCTTCTTGGGCAGGATTGCTAGTCAGACAACTTTCAGAATATTCTCAGCAGTTGTCCAAAAACAGTTGTAGAAGGTAATACCGTGAGACTCTTTCCAGACTAGAATTCAGAGCTGTGAGTACAAGGACAACATTAGAGATGAAGAGGAAGAAGAAGCCATAAAATAAGATCCTTTCTCAATTTTCTATTTACACAGTCCTTCATAATTTACTATTCATGACCATTTTCATTCAGGCTTTTCAACCAACTTTAAAATATATAGTTTTATTCCCATAATATTGTTCATATAGTTTGGGTAGTGTGGCTAGTTGACTGCCAGCAATCTCCCTGGCAATGGTAAAGATACAGAATAGATACTTCTTCAATCATTTTATAAACATTTGTTGGTCACTGAGTTTCAAGTTCACAAGAAATAACATCAGATACAAGATAAAAGGTTCTACCTTTTGACATTTACTTAAACTAGCATGAATTTTGGATGAAAGAATCATTAAAATGTCTTCTTCATTTTCTTTATGTCGTCAGGTCTGACTTCAAACCTAGAGCATTCTGAGTACAGTTCCGAAATTGTGAAAATAAAAAGAAAAATTTGCCTTAGAAGTTGGGACCAACCTGAAGGGAAAATCAATTTGAATCTACATAAGTTTCACAGTGCTCTAAATCTTTATCTAAATTATGTATCATTAAATATAATTAGTAATTCTAGTAAACAATATTTCCATGTATAAAAAAAGATTTCTATTGTTACAGGAAGAAAGCTTAGCTGAGTAGAAAGACTTTCCAATGCAGAAAACCGCAGTTCGGGAATGTGAAATTGTTAGGACCAAAGAGCACAACCCAAGCGCCCCCATCCATGTGGAGGCAGCTGAACACAGTCTTTGTAAGTACAGTGATAAAAATAGGATCTGAAGGGCTAATCTTTCAAATCCAAACTTATAATTATGCAAACATCTCCCCAGGACATTAGTTCACTTTAAAAAAAGAGAATTTTAAAATATGTCCTTTGACTTTTTCTGAAATGGCTTAAGGTGACTTGGCAGTTAAAACAAAGTAGGAGAAAGAACATGTAAGGTTATTTAAAAAGATATTTGACAAAAAAAGGAGATGGAATTGGTGCTTTCAGGCACTTGAGTTGAGAAGATTATAGTACAGGGACAATTAGTTTATTTTCTGGCAGCTAAACTACAATGAGCGAGATTTTAAATTATACAATATTAGAAAACATACAAATTTATCTATTCAGAAAATGCTTCCTGGACCTTAACCCAAGCAAGTACACCAATATTTAAAGCAAGAAAAAAAAATCATCTGGTACACTTTATCATTTTATCCACAATCAGAGCTCTATAAAAGATACAGAAATACTTCTCTTGGGTGCTCACATACTGGCCCTCCATAAAGGCAGAGGGTGTGACATTAAATCATAACTCTAGGCAGGCAATTTTGTACAAAGTGGAGATAATGGTATCCAAGTGCTCAGATTTCTGATGCCCTAACGTAATGCTTGAGTGGAAGTTGGAAACTTCAGATAAATGCCTAGTTAGCATGTCCATTAGACTGCCTTCTTCACCTGGAAAATGTTTGACACGATCTTTGAGAAAGGACTGAATCCCTTTTAGACTCTTACGGAGTTACTTAGCCAGAGTTTGTTTTGCCACTGTTTCATATTTATATAAGAGGTGTGTATCAAGTCTTGATTTCACGTTCAAAACACAGCTTTGAGAATCAAAAGGATGGTAATACTGAATACCCATACCACAGTTACCAGTTTGGAGTTTTGCTTTTATTCCCAAAGTAGGCAAATCTGTAACCATTATTCCTGTTCTAGTATGACAAGAAAGCTGGTTTATCAGAAGGTTAAAATTATTTACCTCCTGTTATTCATTTCTTTTGCAGTGTAATTTCATAGCCTCTCCCATGAAGAGATGGAATTCATTTTTCTATGGCTTGATACAGTGTGGCCTTGAGATTGTCTTTGGACAAATGCAGTGGGCTTGAAATGACTGTGTTGGTTCTAACCCCAGAGCTTCTGCTGGACTTCTAAGAACCCTGCTGCTACCCAATGAAAAGAATGCAGAACTAGTTGACCTACTGGAGATAACACACCCCTGTTCTAATCACCCCTGTCTACAAAGCCAATAATAGCCAACCAGCCTCTAGGACCAGAGCTACCTAATGACCTTCGGTTTACTGCTTCTGTGCAAGGCAGCCCAACTTATCCCAGCATTGCTCAGCTGATCACAGCTTCCTTTGTTGAGCCACAGGATTTCATGTTAGGTAAATGATTATTGTTTTAAGCTACTAACCTTTGGGTAGTTTGTTTTCCAGCAATTGTTGTCATTTACCTTGAGAAATCCCTAGCAATAGCACCTTACATAGGCATAGTACTTTGACATTTATATTTCATGAATATTGTATCAATCCCTCATATCCCGAGTCCCCCTATTAAATAAAAACACATACTCAGAGATCTCTTACAGGGTTCTTGTGAGGCTTAATGCAAGCATGATGACAAGAATATAGGGCATGTCATTAAAAATTGCATCCCTGATTTTCTATTGCAAGGTTTTACAATTGATGTATTTGCATCCTTCCCAACAAGAAATTTCAAATGTTTTTTTCTTGTACCTCCATAAAAATTTAATATCACAAATATACTAAATATGTTTTTGTACAGTATGTAAATCCACACAATAAGCAAGAATAATAATTTATTTTTTCTCTTTATGAGAGTCAAGATTCACTCTCTTCAGGGGGCATAGTGTTTCACTGTCATGAAGAATGCATGCTCTATTGAGACCAGATTGTACAGACATTTTGTGTTGACCTAGCAGTCATGGAAAGATTTGCACTAGGGAGCATAGTTTCAAAATTGCAGGCCCAAAAGTTTTACCCAGGGCACTTGACTGGAAGCAGATCACTTCCCATTTCTCCACCATATTGCCTAGGTTCCAATGTGCTTTTAATCTGAGGTCAGATAAATTGAATCATCCATCTTTACAACTCTGAGGTGAAAACCAACTAATTAAACTGCTTGTAGTTGTTATAGGGAAAGAGGGAAAGCTGTATAAATGCTTAATAATCACATTGACAGAATTGGAAGATGCTGTTTGCTTCTGTGTGTATAGATAGAGACTCTTCTTCAAACGAAGAGAATTCATTCTCTGGAGTCGTCCGTATAGCCTCTCACTAAATTCACTCACACTGCATTTAAGGATTTATAAGACAGAAAAAAAATAGCAGGGAGACAGATGAAAACATTTCCTTGTTACAGGAATAAAACTCTAAGAATTAAAGCACGGAGGGGAGCCACAGACAAGGAACAACTGGAGAAGATTAAATGTGTACGTGTCACTAATCACTATATTCAACCTTTAGAAATGTTCTTTGTCAGGAAAGGCATTTGCACCAAGAGATCTTATAAAGAAATATGAAACCAACCTGAGCCACAAAGTTCACATGACGAAATGTGATGGTGATTAAGCTCCAAGCGGCTTGAAGTCAAATGCAGAGTGGTCCGTGTGCAGTCAATTTAACCTGACCTTGGCTCCAGAAGCCATTCTGCTTACGCGTGGATGGGGGGTGGTAGAAGGGGCCTCACAAGTAAGATGTAAAAGCACCCAGTATCTTATGCATGTCATGATGCTTCATTACCAGTAACCCCAGCCTGTGACTGATTACTGAGCAATTATGCAAACGTTTCTAAGCTGGTTCCCTCCCAGAGACTCCTACTGCTTTTTTGAAAGGGCATCTGTCTTTTCATCCACATTTCACATATGGAAACATATGTTTATAGGTATGGAGGGGCCACAGAAATCACATAAAGCACTGCTGTTTTTTTACAGAAGGGGGGACTGAGGCCTGAATCCAGAAGTGATATTTCCACAAGGCTCTAACTGAGCTGAAAGTGGAGCATACTGTCTAGTGCTCTGTGCCACGTCTGATCACGTCTCCTCTGACGCAGGGACATGCTACCCTCTGAAGTATGGATTTAATTCCTTCACAGTTCCTTTAGGGAAACAAACACAAGCAAACTTTTCTGTGCTTGCCTGTTGCCTCTTTTCCATCAGGTTTATGTGCAAGAGGATGCTTCGTGCTAGGCAGAATATTTCATCCCCTCCCAATTCTGCCATGAACACCCATTCAAGATCAAAGACAGTTCAGGGAGGATCACCTGTTTTCCTCAGTTCTCCTTGGGTCAGAGCCAGCTAGCTCACTGACCATACTCTCTCCTTTCTATTTTTTTGGGTGAAATCCTTCTTTATGTAGCACTTCTGACATGAAGTGCTTAATATCTTGTGTTTTTTTTTTTGTTTTTCTTCCATATTTTTTCTCTGTTGCCCAGCACATAGGCTAATGGTCCCATTGACATTACTCTGCGTGAGATTCCTTGCTTCTCTCCTTTTGATTTCCCTTTTAACTACCTTTTCCATTGTTTTCTGCTTTGGATATCTTTCTTGGCTCTTTTTGAAATTCAGGTTGATGATTTTGTAGAGTTCAGTTTTCTCTCTGATGCTTGTTTGTATCTCCTGCCTGGTCCTCCACCATGATCATGGACCTGTTTTGGTTAATCCAAGGATCAAGATTATTAGTGTCCATTTAGTAACAAGTTTGATGTCCTGTATCTTTTCACAGAAAGGTAATGTGAGGTCATCTCCTTACTAATTCCGAAGGAGCCAGGTTGATTCATTCAAAATAGGCAGCAGATTGTCCCAGTCTGAGACAGTGGGGTAGGGTAGTCTCCTATCTGCTGGAATAAACAGAGACTGGAGGCATTATATGCAGAAGGAGAGACTGAGAGGCAAAGAAAGAGCGAAGAAACTGCAGATCTACCATTTCACAAGTTCTTCCCACAACATCCTGTGGCTGAAAATACACAGGGAGCAGGACAAAAATAGCAGCACCTGCTTAAATCCAGTCTCTGCAAGTTGAGCCCCCAGAACAAGATGAGCTTGCAGGCAAAGACTCTTGCCATGAGGAACTGCAAAAAAAAAAAAAAAAAAAACAACAACAACGATGGGCCTTGACATTATTCTAATTACCCAGGTGCCTACAATTCTTAGTCTCATCTTTTCTTCCTCACAGGTAGATTGACAGAGATCACATTGGACAAAAGGCTAGTGCAGGGTTAGGCTTTTTTGTCACATTTCTGTGTGACCTAAATCAAGACATTTATTCTTTTGAATGTCAGTTTCCCTTCTGTGCAAAGAGAGGGTTGGTGTTCAGTGTTTGCTCTGGGTCTCATAGTTGATCCCCCAGTAGATCTCAGCTCTTTTCCACCTGCCTTTCTTTCTGGCCACGCTCTTCTCTCCTCTTTACTTAGTGTTACACAATTATTTCCCACTGTTCTTCCACAGGAAAAGCCGCAGTCTCTGTTCAGAGCTCTGATGTCCACCAGGGCGAAACATCAGTTGATGCCCAGGCCTCTCCCTCACCCTGTGTATTGACTCTTTCTCCTTGGAGCTTCCTGGGACACAAGTAACACTGGTTTCTATAAAGGAGCCAGAAGCAGAAGTTCATCAAGCAAGCCGGATTTGTAAGATCAGTCAGGATTTTGATGGATTCCATGTGAGCCCAGCATTTCTCCTTCCCCTCTCACTGATGGTTTCTGTCAGTTTTCTGAGTTATGCTTTGCTTTCCCACATGTTAATGTCCCCTTACTTTCCCTCCATGTGTGAACTTCCCCTTCCCTTATCGTCTATAGGCCTTTCCTCCTACAATTTATCCTACTCATGTTGTTCCTTGATTGCACCACTTCTCCCAATTGGAACTTAACCACTTCTTTCTCTTCATTTTTTTTTTTTGCCTTCTCCTCCCCCTTCAACAAGAGTGCAATAGAAAGGCCACATACTTGGAGGGATGGGTTCATATTATTGGAAATTTGAGGAAATTATCTAACCTTCCATAGGAAATATGCTCATTTTTAAAATGGGTCAATAATAAGTATTATGCAAAACTACTAGGTTGATATGTATTAACATCTGTAAAAAACAGATTATGAGGGATAAGATTAAACAAAGGGCCTAAAAAATCAACATTCCTGGCACAGGGGTTGTAGACCAGTGGCAAGGCCCTGGGTTCCCTCCCCAAAACTGTCAAAAAATTAGCCATTATAATGATCATTTTCTTCATCTATGTAAACATCACCAAGGGAGCATTAGTCCTATTGATTTCCTATATTTTCTTGTCCCCTAGTAACTATACCTACCTTCAGTTTGGAAGACTGTGTCCCTATTTTGTGTTTTCCTAGACTGCAGAATGCCTACTGTCATGGCTCATGTTAGGCTGGTTTATAATTGCCTGCTGGACTCTGCATTAGGGATAGGGGTTGTGTCTTGTTCACTGCCGTGTCTTTAGGAGGTGGAACAGTGCCAAAGCCTGGTAGAGACCATGGCCAGGACTGAAGAGGAGTGTGTTCCTTGGATCAGAACCTTTAAGGAAACACTCAATCTTGGAGACATGCACCCCCCAATAGCTACTCAGCAGAAATGTGCTGATGGCTGAGTGAATGGACTCTTTCTGCTTCCCCTTCCCCTGTGTTTTCTTGTCACCTCAGTCTTTCTTTGTTTTGCCCCCTTTCCACATATCAAGCCCCAGCTCAGTCCCTTTAACAGTGCTAATCTTCGCTCTCTTGGTCTTGCATCTCCTCCATCTTCCCTCTACACTTCACCCTCCTACCTTCCTCATCCTCTCTCTTTCCATTTACTTAAATATGACAAACTCTTCTGTTTGGTCCTTTAGTGATTATATGGAATTATTTTGCCCATAAAGAGAAAGGATTTCTTTAATACCCCAAAGGATCAGCCTGGGCACAGAAGCCAGGAAAGATTCATTTTGATGTGGACAACTGTATTCCCACTCAGCTTCCTGGGTTTTCAAACAGTTGTGTGTCTATGAACTCAAAACATCTGAGCCAGTACTTCCTGCCTCTCCTGAAAGTGCTCAGCCACTCTTTTAAAGTCTTTAACAACCTTTGCCTGTGTCTCGGTGAGCAGAGGTCATATCATTAGTTGGGTCTTGAGTTCATACTGAAAAGATACAATTGTTAAATTAAGAAGAGATCCAGGTTCAGGTTGTAAAATAAAAGTAGAAGGCACAAGTTCATACCCAACCACCTCCTTCTTCATGTCACCTGTTTGTTATACCCTTCACTTGAGGTCAAAACCCTTCTCAAATCTTACCATGACTCACTTTAGCTGCGCTCATCATTAGCTTTGCAATCACTTCGCTAATTAGGATATTCCCCCAACTAAAACTGCGTCTGAGAATTTCTTAATTTAAAGAATCTGTGAAATATGACACAGGTGGCTTTAAAAATTATAGAAATTGATATGTAAGTTTGCATGAAAAACTCTGTAAAAATCTGAACAACATCTTGCAGGGTACACATCATCTTCTCTTTGGTTGCTCTTAACCAAAGATTTGTGACTGTCCAGAGGTTCATCATGTATTAGCTTAGCATACCTGGCTTGTGCATATGATATTGGACTTGATCTTTGTCTAATCCCTTAAGTAAAAAGAGTTAAATTCATGGAGTTTGTGGTGGCATAGATCTAAGATGTCTCTGGAATGTCTCAGGTTCAGAGACTGAAAGGGGCCGATTTCTCTCTCTGATTCCCTGATGCTGTGCTTTCCTCTTGCTTGACCTCTCACTGTGCCATTTCTGCCTTGGAGCCAGCTGATTGTAGCCAAAATAAAGCTTTGTTCCTTTAAATTGTACTTGTCTGGGGCTGTGTCACAGAGACAGGAAAGCTGAGGCATACAGAGAGAGATGCAGATTTATGGAAAGCTGTTTAGAGACACCATTTTTACCTGGAGAAGGATCTGGCTGTACTTGAGGAAAGAGGGAAACAAGTCCACTTTGGGCAGGAAATGTTTAGTCTTTTGCTGCGTCTTCTCAGAAGTGAAAATGAGAAAGCTGTGGTGATTTATGTAGCTTTCTCATTCCTTCTTACACTTGCTCAGTCAGACACAAATGCAGATGTCATTGTGAAGCAACTTCACAGATGTGAGAAAAGTTACCTATCGGCGAACTTTTAGTCAGTCAGATGGAAAAGTATTCAAGGTGGTCCAGATTTAATCACTGGAATGGTTTTCACTGAGCTGATAATCCAAAACAGCTGCTGTCTGAATCTTTTTTTTCCCTAGGCCACCAGCTGTATGCTAGGAGTTCCTGCCTGTGCTTGTGAGGTTCTAACTGCTTCTCATCTTTCCTTTCTGACTGCCTGTCACACAGATTTTGGATTTCTTTAGTGAGGCCCCACAATTGCATAAACCAATATTGCATTATAAATCTCTACATAGGCATATGTTGTATTGATGTAAGTAAATGAAACTCCCAATTTACTGTGTCCAGTACAAGTTCATGTTCTCTAAAATCAAAGAATGAATTTTAGGAATGACGGAGTTAAGAACATAAAATATTTGAGAGAAGGAAAGCTCTGTCTGAGAGAGAGACAGAAGGGGTTCCGAGTGGGCTGCCAAGGACTCTGTCTTTTCTGGGGACTTTTATAGATTAAAATCACGAGGTGAGATGAGTTTAAGGTGGGGAAAACTGGGAACTCACAAGGCAGATGGGCATAATGGGGGACAGAACTATGGTTAACCAATAAGATTAATAGATCAGGTAAACTTGATTACATTAGGGACAAATAGGGAAGCCAGTCATGTAGAAAGCAGGCATTCTTAAGAAGCAGTGACTCTTTCCTAGGGGGTTGGGATGGTGACTCCTGACTTCCTCAGGGTGGTAGGGAACTATCTAGAATATCAGTCCTTAGGATATGGATGCATTTGTTTGATCTTTTGTCTGAGGCCTGGCCCACAGCAGGAGGTGTCTCTCTCCCCCTTAGCTGCAAAGTATCTGGGCCTCTACATTGACTGTTTTGAGGACCTAGCCCTGTCTCACTGCCTATAGTATTTCTTAGTAACACAGCTGCCTGTAAGAGTATGGATCTTTCTTAGGTAGAAACCTGAGTGATATAACTTCCATGTAAATAAAATAAAATGCTAAAAATACACATCTCTACTGAGGACTTTCTCTGATAGGAAACATAGAAATCATTAGTAACAATTGTCTCTGTGAGGATAAGCAATCTGTGGTTTTAGGAGGCAGTGAAAATGATGAACAGAAACCCTTCCTAACTATTGTAACTTAAACTTCTGCTTTAAGCTTTTCAATAGATCACACTTCATTTTTTCTTTATTCACCATAGTAAAACATACAGAGCCAATAGAATTCATTGTCTTAGCCAATTTTAAGGGTACATTTAAGTTCTGTTAATTATATTCACATTGCTGTGAAACAGATCTCTGGAACTTTTTTTTTTTATCTTGCAAACAAACTCTATACACATTAACCATCACATCTTTTTCTCTTACCCTACCCACCGATACCCACTATTCTACTGTGGAATCAGAACTCCTGTCATCATGCTTAATTTTAACACAATCTTTGAACGCACTACATGAGCACAGTGTGTATCCAATAATGACATTCCTCTCCAGGGGAAGAATCTCATGAGTAATGGTTGACTAATCGCTTGTTTTCTGTCACTGAAACACGGATTTTAGTTTATATTTAACATCCATTTATTCAACAAACTGTCATTGACTGCCAAAAAGTCATTGCCAGTAAGCTTCAGAGTTGGACACGTCAGGACATAGAGATGAATAAAGTGAAATAATAACAGTTCTATTGATCTTATGAGCTGTGTTTGGAAACACTGCAATGATAGATGTAACATGGCCACCACAGCTGTGAAACTGTTGCTTCTAAGACAGTCTCAGATGAGTTTCAAGGAGGGAAATCCCCACACCCTACTACAAGTACAACAATTGAATCTGCAGAGGTTATCCACCACCACTCTGGATACTCAGGAAAGATCATAACAGGGCTATATGCTCTTTGAGATGCACTGATGAATAAATCATTTCTTGTGTCAAAGCAGTCTAGTGAGGCATATATTTTACTGAACGATAAAGTAAGTGTCAAGAGAGCAAAATTTCTAGAATCTAGTTTAGTCTTTGGATGATTACATTTAACCCTAATTCTTCGATGTACAGGGGGATATAAAAAACTGTATTATTTTCTTTCTCTTCTTTATGGATTCTAAAATTCCTACTAATTAATTACAATATTACAAATGATAATTTTACCACTCATTGAGAATGCTGTGTATCAGACGTCATTTTGAGTCTTCAACATGATGGATTGTTTAGCCTTAATGAAACCCTTTGAAAGCAAATTGGTGTTATTACACCCATCTTTTTTTTCAGTACAGATATGTCAGGAAAGCTAAATGTGCTTAGGTCATGCAGAGTCCACTATTATGTTCTGTGTGCACTGCTTCTCCAGGTGCTCATTATTGTGGGTAAAGAACTATAGAGATACAGTTCAAGCCTCTGTCCTTGGAACTAAGTGAAAGGCAGCAAAGGTAAGCAAAGAGATGTGATTCCAAGCAAGATGACATGAATTCTAAGTGATATGTAAACAAGGGACAGCAGAGCATAGAGATTCAAGCACTTACTAACTCACTATGTTGGAAGCCACATGTGCTTACACCAAAGCTGTCATTGTTCGAAATAGATGTCCTCCTGGCAAACACTCTTAAAGTCACTTTAAATTGTACTACATGAATACATGCATAACAACACATCACAAAAAAATACATTACGGTCTTTGGAACTTTCTAAACCTCCCATTTATATATTGGATCACTTTGTTTCCTTAGACTTTAGGTCATATTGAGGGGTTTGTCAATCAATATTAATAAATACTTTTTTACATAAATAGTGTAGATTTTTCATGACAGGGACCAGGGAATAAATACTACTCCATGAGTAAATTACTTCAATTCTCTAGTGCTCAGTGCTTGTCTGCAAAAAAGGGAATTACAGTGGGAGACCAATCTTACAAAGTGAAATAACTTAGACAAAATGATTAGCCTGCATGGTAATAAGTGCCTAATGAATAGGTGCTGTGATTGGGTTCTTAATAAATGACCCAACAACATTTTGAGGGATTTAGCCAGTAGAGTTTTAAAACATCATATTTAAAATCTCACTTTGTTCAGAGAGATACAGAAATGCTAAGCTGTATTCCTTTAAAATGTTACTCTGTAAAGCAGAAGATGCACATGCTACCTAAATTTGCAATGAAAATCTGCAAAGAAAGACTAGTTTGTGCAATCTCCCTGTATCTTCAGTGTCAGGGTGGGGTGAAAATTGAAATGGTGTGTTGGTAAACTCTGAACCCAGTAACAAACCTGAACTAATCGGAGCCTTCTCTATTCCCGGAGGGTGTCACAGCTTGGATTTTACCTTGTCAGATGCTGAAATTCCAACACTGACAAGTTTATTCCTATCTTCCAACAGTCACTCTCCAGCTGTGGGTATTGCATTCATTTAAGTCTCTCCCCCAGTGACTGATCCTGAAGAGGGTTGTGAAGTTGTCAGTGGATGACTTCCTGATTGGGCATAAGGATAAGACATCCACATACAAATCAATTTGGCTTTTCTAGCAATTTTCTCTCTCCCTTCCCCTCCTAGACGCAAGCTGGAGTCTAGAAACTGCTTGCACATTACGGCTGTTACAGAACCAAGCTATAATTTTCAGGCTAATGGAAGACGTATTGGCAAAAGTTGACATTAAGTGGAACTAATTGCACTGTAACTGCTAAATAACTAAGAAATAACTACCCTGTAATTTATGGTGCAGGGTGGACTATTCAGTAACTTTGGAACTCTTCATATAACAAGGAGCTAAGTGATGCATGAGCTGCCAAACTTTCTACCACTGAGAGGCCCCGGAAGCTGAAGACTATGTTGTACAAACATGCAAGGTGGCAGTTTATAAAGGCAACTTGCCCTACTTAGGGGTAATGGCTTCGTTCCAATGCTCAGTGTGTGAAAATTGTGCCTCACAGAGTCTTAGTTGCAGGTCCCTTGTAGGTTGCAATCCCAAACCTAGTGCCTACTTAAGGAGTATGTCTTTTATGCTATGATTTTGCTAATGAATGGACATTCTCTAGGGAAAAATAAATTAATGAGGCATAAAGGGTATCACTCTCATCTGGAGGACACAGCCCTCATGTCTAGTTAGGCCATGAATTCCAGTCCTTCCAAAACATCTTCTGAATTACAGGTCTAATGAATAGACCTTGCCACTCATCACTCATTTGTCTTTTCCACCCACATTGTGCCCCCAGTCCATTTATGCAGTTACATGTGTATTTTAAAATCAGAAATGTGTTCAGACAACTTCTTCTGATTCACTTCTTTAAAAAATCCTCTGTTATCTAAAACCATGGTTTTCAAAGCTATAATGTGCACAAAATAAACGCTGAGAGATGTACTTCTTTCTCTCTAGTATTCTGCATTAATATATATTTATATTAATATATTATTATATATATTAATGCATATTATATTATATTATATTAATATACGTAATATAATATAATGTATAATACTATATTGCATATATATATGTATATATATATTAATGCAGCATACTTTGTCCTCCTAGTAGAATGTTATACTTCTGCAGGAAATCCTACAGTGAGATCATGTAAGTTCAACGCGGAATGCAACACTTTGTGTACGTTTATATAATCTCACTATATATTGAATGCCTCATGCATCTTCCATTCTCTGAAAAGCACTTTTGAGAAATACTAGTCCTTAATTTAGACCTTACTGCTTTAATGAACATTCTTTCATTTGTTCCAGAGCTATGCACATTGTTGTGGAATTATTTGCCTTATTGGGTTAAGCTAGGATTTCATCACTTTGACACTGTTGAGATCTTAGACTTGATAATTGGTTGTTAAAAGGCTGTTGCATTCATTGTGTGATATTTTACAGTATCCCTAGCTTCTACTCAGTAGACACCAGAAGTACTGACAACACCTCAGTATCCCAGTGTTACAATGAAACAGAAGACCAAGAAGAGCAGCAAAATCACTGCCTGTTGAGAACCACTGAACTAAGCAGTGGGAAGCCAGAGGCCAGAGTTTGCTCTTGCTCGTTCCTGTAGCTCAGAGATTGGCTGTAATTAAATATTTAATGAAAAGTTATTTCCCATTAGTCTTTATGATAATTAATAAATTTATGTAATTAAAATGATTCCCTGTATATGTTATTTTAGTAATTTAAACGTTATCATCCAGCTACCTTTCTGAAAGCTTACTTAGTTTTAGAGATTTAAGTAAATTAAAGAATTAGAAAAAAATGAACATAGATTCATCCTTGATTCAATACTAAGTCGGTCAAAATATTAGATGTCCTGCATGTTTAGTGTTCGTGTATTTCTCAATTTATTGTCTTACCTTCAGTTTTTTTACTTATAAAATAGACAAACTCGTATTTATCAATTACAAATGCATTCTTTGTAAAGAAATTGTAACATTTATTCTAGAAAAAACATTCTAGAATCACATGCAAAGAGAAGAAAATCTTTGTTTAGTTCAATTTATCTGAAGACGAGAAAGATGAGAAAGAACAGACTTTTCTTCATAAGTCTAGTTTTCTCCAAAAAGCGGAAACACAGCAATCTACGTATCAGAAACAGTACCTAATTTTAGTTTTTGATCATTGATATAGATATTTCTGTAAATTATTAATATTTTAGCTAACTCAAAAATTTTACTCTAATTGGCCTATTTTGTTTTATGAAAAAGAATCACCAAAACAAACGTTTGTGTGCACACAGAATCATTTCAACTTCTTTCCATAAGGCTCAGAATGTTGTGAATTCTCCTGTGTCCTCGGTTCTATTTGTTTTATATCATTTCTTACTTTCTTTAATTGGTTCTATACCCCGAGCTTTTCCTTTTCTTGCTTGATTGTGTCTTTCCTAAAACTTCACACAAACAGTACTGAACTTCTTTACCTCCTACAACAACAATAAATACACACACACATATATTCCACTTGCTTTAAAATAAAATGAAAACAAACAGGGCCTGAGAACCTTCTTTATGAAAAACATACATGAGCATTACTAAGTAGATACTATTAGGTACCAATTTATCTGCTGAAAAATCTTTGCTTATTTTTTTTTCCTTTCAAAAGTTTCAGACTATTACAAAGAGATGACATTGTTATTTGGGTGGCCAAATGACAAGGCAGAGGTGGTATAATATTCTGTGAACAGACAGAGGCAAGAAGAGCAATTAGAGTGTTGAGAACAGAAAAAGAAAACAAGACAGGATTAAAAAATATAATGAATAGCATGTCAGAGGGAAGTGAAGGAGAAAGGGGACTGTGGCACTAGGTATTCTTCCCTACCTGATTTGTTCCAACTATATAATTATTATGTGGTTGAAAAAAAATATTCTTCAGAGGAAGATTTATCCAAAATTTGTAAGAATGTTTCAAAGATGAAATAGTTCACTCCGATAACTAGTTTGAATGCTACTATCATTTAGTATCTCAAATAAGGGTTTTATGAAAAATCGATGTTTGTATTCACTTATAACGGAATTGTACTGGGCCCAGAGCCCTTCTTTGGAAAGACTTGCCCTCAGCCTGGGGCAATAGAGTAGAACTTACTTCTTAGCATCTCTTATAGATTAGGCCTCTGATAAGAAAGCCTTGTCAGATATTCTTTTCTCCAGCAGCCTTTCCATCTTGGCTAAATTTATGAAGCAGAAGGCTGATAATTGCACTCTCTATGCATTTTCTATGCCTCTTCTTCCAATTACTTCACCAAATTATGATGCTGAAAATTTGGGTTAGTAAAATAGGAATGATTTTATATAAGTCACTGTATCTTGAATTTTATTGTAATCACTCTTAGGAATTTTGTTAAAATATGGAATGTAAGTCAGCATTCCTGGACTGTGGCCCAAGACTGCATTTCTATTACTCTACTCAATTCATGAAGCTTGTATAGTGACTATATGACCTAAAATACAAAGTTCACTGTAAACTTAAATATTACATATAAAGTGAAATGTACATATATGTACGGAAATTATGAATTATTTTTATTTTCTGATGGTATATTTTAAAATAGAGCAAAGTACAGTTGGAAAGATGTGATAGAATTTTTAAAAATATAAAGTTGTAGGAATATGAATATCTGGGCTCCAGTTTCATAACTTTCAGCAATTTATTCTACCTCCTAAATCAGTACTTCCTGCCCTGTTGGATGGAACAATGCCATGTAACAAGGATTAAGTCAGAAAATATACATAAATGTTATGTTATTGACTCTGGAACATAAGACACTCCATATGTGATGGCTGTTATATGATGATAAGTGGCAAATGGTATACATATTGTTACCTCCATTTTGCAAATACATGTGTTTCAAGATGATATCCAACTAGATGCAGAAATCTCAATGATAAAGCCCACTGGAATTATTAGTATGATGAATAGGAACTTTTAACTTGTGGATACTCCAAAAGGCATTTGTGTCTACAGTGATCTGAGGAGCCATGTGGGCACATCTATCCTAACACACATTTACTTTCAATGAAAAGAATGGACATGTTTTCATATCCATTATAATTATGAAGTTTATAGTCCATAAGTACTTTGCTTATTCAGAATGATTCAGCCTGAATTGGGTTAAAGTCTCCCTTGGCAATGTCTATGGAAAAAGAGATTTGGTACAGAAATTAACGATGTGCATCACATCATGTGAAGAGAAAGGAAGATGGAGACAGCACAGGCAGAGCAATGTTTAACTCCGTATAGTGGAGTCCCAATTTAGTGTACACTGTTTAGCTATACTAAGTCTCTTTCCTAAGAGTGGATGTAAGCTATTGGAACAGAATTTTAAAAAGTTGCCCTTGCTATAGCATGGAATATACAAACATATACTGTACTTTAGAACAAGGATTGTTAAACTATAATTACAGAGCTAAATCTGGCTCTCAGCTTATTTTTCTTTGTACGTAAAATTTTATCATAACACAACCATACTTGCTCCTTTCCCACATGAGCTGTGACTGCATTCACGCTGTAACAGCAGAGCTGAGGAGTTTTGACTCAGGCTGTATGGATGGCAAAATGTAAAATATTTACCAGTCAGCCCATTACAGAAAAGGATTGTTGAGCTCTATTCTACAGGAAAGTAAATCTAACATTTGTTAACAATCTACTATATGTGATGAACTTCATCTATGTAATTTTAATCAAAATCGTTCTGTAAACATTTTCTGAATGACCCCTATTTGTCAGGGAGCATTGTGGATGCAGTTGGCATGTATTATGCAGGTGAGTAAAAGTAATGAGTCTTATTAATGTGATTTTTGCATGGTATGGACTCACATAAGATACATAATTGATGTGCTCATAGAATAAAATATAACTTTAATATTAATATCATCACCCTCATTTTATCAAAAAGAAACAGCTTCAGAGGAGTTAGAAGAATTGTCCAAATCCAGGAAACTAATAAGAGTGAAAGCTGTGTTTGAATAAAGAAAAAGATGTTTTTAATTGGAGACCCATGCTCCTTGGTTCAATACTAACGTTTTTTCTCATGCCTGTCTCAAAAATTCTGTTTCCTTCGTGTCTTCAATTCTCTTGTCTTTTCTTTATTCTTTGCATCAATGAGATATTCAGGATCATGACCTTTCCTTTTTTCCTGGCATGTTGTCATTTCTTGACTCTACTTTGTCTTTAAAATCTACATCTTTTTAGAATCTGACCCACCTGACTATACATACTCACCAATACCTTATTTATTGCTTTGAGCTGAAGTTTTGCATGGACCAGGCTCTGCTCTGATCATCTTACTTCTACAATCAGAATTTCCCTCAGCACTCCCCCGAGCCAAAGATTCTGTGACGGCTCATACATTTCTCACGTTGGAACTGCATAAAAACAAACTTTGTATAAGACTAATCAATGTATATTATTGGGTGTGAGTGTTACCAATTTCTCTGCCAATTCCACAAGAAAGGATACACTAAAATTATTACAAAGATCTTTAGACATGGGATCAGGAAAGCTAGTTTTAGGTGCTACCTCTACTACTGTTAGTTTCTCATTTATAAAATTTAGGTAATTATAAATATCTTACAGAATTACCATGAAGCTAAATGTAGCCAAATTTTGTAATGGTACTTTTTAAAATACATGTAATCACACATGCATGGTATGTTAGTGACCTTAATGTTAATTTTAACTTCAGTTATTATATAAATGCATTTGTGTTACCATGCTAGTATTTTAATATTTCAGTCTGATAAAGAGAACAATAGAACATAGAAAATAGAACTAAAATATGAATACAAAAACTACTATTTTAGTGGAAACCAGAATCCAAATATAATAAAAAAAAGCAATAAACACAATGAGACAAAATATGTAATCTATGGAAAATTCAGGCATAAATAATATATGTACCCTGCATATTTTTATCTGAAGGATTTAGAAATAATGTCTTGAAGTCTAAAGAATTGAAAAAAATTTCTTCTTTCTTAATGCATATGTATATATATTAATAATGCATATAATAATATATACATAAAGCATATATGTAATATATACATATATGTATGTGTGTTTTGCAAACAACAGTGTTTCCTTTTTACCCAATTAAATTTTATTGAATAAAATGGGTAGGGGTTGACACTAAGTGGGTATGATTTTTCTTGCAGAAGTGGTGAAAATATTTTAAAATTGTTGATGATGGTAGGACAATTCTGTTAATATACTTACAAAACTTCATTTCAATGGATCCATGGCTACAGTAACTATGACCTTCACTAAAAATGTGCTGCAGTTCATGTACCAAGCCACAGGGGAGAATGGACTGGATTTGCCTACTTTGGAATCAGGCATCCAAATGATTGGCTTTGCCCAGTGAACTTGGAATGGGAGTGTGATGTGTCACTTCAAAGTGGAGATTTTATGAGCTAGGGTGTCATGTGATGCATCACATTTCCGTATTTTGGCATTCAGAGAAGAAGATGTTAAGAGTGAGTCTCTAGTAGGTTTGGTCTTTGCCTCTGCCCACTGTACCTGGAATATAAGCAGGAACTCAACCTTGTTTTAAAATCCTTTGGGTTGTTGGTAGTGTTTATTATCCAGCTGTCCTAGTGACTTTTTCATCACTGGGACAAAATACTCAGCACGTACAACTAGAAAGAGGAGAGATTTATTTTGGCTCAGCATTTCAGTCCATGTTGTGCTGGTATGAAGGCAGAGTCAGGATGGCAGAGGATTATGGCTGGGAGGAAAAGATATTTGAGCCACAGCAGCCAAAGAAGAAATAGAGAAGGGAGGAACTGTGGATGAATCCACCGATGAGTATAGTACCCCAATGGTCCAATTAGGCTCCAAACACAAGAGTCATCTGGGGACATCTTAGGTATAAACCACAATACCAGAATAACCTAGCCAACTGCTGAAGAGTAATCTAGTGCTATGAACCAAGCTGAAAACTCCTAGTTCTCCACCGCACAACAGTTTGTAAGGCAAGTTTGCCACATTCTAGAAATAAAGGTAACATGTGGGTACTTAGGGTGATACTTCAGGATCAACTAACTCCAAGAATTCTCCATTTTTTTTTCCTCTAAAACTCAGCAATTAAGTCACTTATCTCTGCAGTGAATCAAGTGAAAGTTGCCTCAGAGACACAGGATTCCAGGGAATGCGGTTCCTCCTGAGTACCGAGATAATTCACTTACAGCTACCCCTGGGATCTGAGTTCTCTGAAGAGTCCTGGGAAAGTTCTCTACTCTTACAATTTCTTCTCTTTGTTGGTTGTTTTCTCTTCAGGTTAGAGGATGAAGTGAGGTTAGGAAGGAACACACTCTGTAAATTGCAAAGTGCTGTATTAATATTAGTCATGATGTCTTATCCTGTGAAAAGCACACAGCATTCTCTGGCCTATTAACCTCCCAGAGCTGTACAGAATCCCATTTAGATGGCAGGATGTAAGTAAAATCACCTCATAAATTTTAAATACCCACATAGATCTAACCCATTAGAATTACATTATTATGTATTCTTATTAATAATACATGCATTTATTTGTTACCATACTGTACAGCTTACCAAATCTCTAATGTTGAACTAACAGGAAAACTAAGAGCTGTTTTCTTTTGATGAGAAATAGGAAGGAATATGGCATCTGCATATTGAGGACTAACTGAAA